>WNGS01158745.1:2877232-2893274 GCA_020271785.1 Procambarus virginalis | reverse complement strand
GCATATAATAAACGATTCGTCTAACCAGATTACCCAAAATATGCTTAGTTTTACTAATACAAATGATCAAAGTTCCACCAAAATTAATCAAATATATGTTTATAACTATTTATAAAAATCAATAAATGAACTATAACCCTAAAAATAACTAACACACATTGTAGAGACATAAAGCCTACATATAATGTGTAAGTTTCATGTAACTTTAATAAAATATGACAGAGTAGAGTCACTTTTATGTTATCTTGAGATGATTTCGGGGCTTAGTGTCCCCGCGGCCCGGTCCTCGACCAGGCCTCCACCACCAGGAAGCAGCCCGTGACAGCTGACTAACTCCCAGGTACCTGTTTACTGCTATGTAACAGGGGCATCAGGGTGAAAGAAACTCTGCCCCGTTGTTTCTCGCCGGCGCCCGGGATCGAACCCGGGACCACCGGATCACGCGTCCAGTGTTCTGTCCGCTCAGCCACCGGCTCATATATGAAATGAACTTGAAATGAAATGTTACTTGAAAAGAAATAAAACTTAAGGCGCTGCCATCTGTGGCTGATGTTGACATCAACCAACTTCCTCCATAATTAGGACCCTTACAGATAGGCCTACGAGCAGTCAGGTGTATAAGGATCAAGTAAATCGCTCGATAACAAAAAACTTGAAAAAATGAAAACAAAACAAAAATATGTATGTTAATTTGTTTTTATTTTTAACTAAATCTTTGGGATAAAACTAATTATTATTTTTTTATTATATATTATTGTGATAGCTGAGGGTCATAGACATGTTTTCAGTTGACACTTGTGTTTGATGTTCATTTTTTAACGTTTTGGAAAATTGTTGACACATATTAAATCTTTCTCTCTGTCCGTTTCATTAAGTACTTCATCTCCCTTCTGTATACTGTGTCTGGTCTCCTGTTTCCACCGTCTAGTTTCATTACTTTGCATTTACTCGGGTTGAACTTTATCAGCATTTGTTGGACCATTCACTCAGTCTGTCTAGGTCATCTTGTAGCCTACTATCATCCTCTGTTTAAATCCTCCTCATAATTTTTTCATCATCAGCAAACAATGAGAGGTACGAGTCTATACCCTCTGGGAGATCATTTACATATATCAGAAACAGTATAGGTCCAAGGACTGACCCCTGCGGGACTCCACTTGTGACGTCTCGCCAATCTGAGATCTCACCCCTCACAGTGACTCGCTGTCTTCTGTTGCTTAGGTACACCTGTATCCAATGGAGTACCTTCCCTTTCACTCCAGCCTGCATCTCCAGCTTTTTCACTAGCCTCTTGTGTGGTACTGTGTCAAAGGCTTTCTGGCAATCCAAAAATATCCAATCTGCCCACCCACTCTCTTTCTTGCCTGATTTTTGTTGTCTGGTCGTAGAATTCAATTAATCCTGTGAGGCAGGACTTGCCATCCCTGAACCCATGTTGATGCAGTGTTACAAAGTTCTTTCGCTCCAGATGTTCCACTAGTTTTCTTCGCACAATCTTCTCCATCAGCTTGCATGGTATGCAGGTTAGGGACACTGGCCTGTAGTTCAGTGCCTCCTGTCTGTCCCCTTTCTTGTATATCGGGACTACAATACAATGTGTGTGTGTGTGTGTGTGTGTGTGTGTGTGTGTGTGTGTGTGTGGTGTGTGTGTGTGTGGTGTGTGTGTGTGTGTGTATAAACACATATTAATCACATTATGTAGAAAAGATCACACCTCGAACACTGTTTATATAGGACAGACGTAAATCAATGTATTTAATGTAAGTAGATTAGATTACAATTTAAAAGCATTACAGTCACCATCTGTGGTTGATTGTTCAATAAATCACTGAACTATACATTTAACAGATCTATATAACCCTGTTCAAGGAGGACAGAAGAAAATGTATATAGAATCTGGTTAACATTGTAAATGTCTGGCCACGTCTGTGGTAGAACATAACAATAATAAAAAGTACCCCCTGTAGCGTAGTCCCACGAACCATCCTGACTATTTGACTTCTGAACGATTCAACTTCCACCTCAACCAAGCCCCGAAAATAGCTACCAACCAGCGCACTATCTATTATAATTATCCCCCGTGTCCAACACGACCCACCATTCAGGGCAGTGCTCTACGACTCGAGTCAAAAACACACACACACACACACACACACAGAAAAACACAAATGACAAAAGCAAGAGAGAGAAAAGAGGTGGAGAAGGAAGAGGGGCGCGCGGGGCAGCCAGTCACTTCTCCATCGCCTGGCCGCCATTCTGGGGTTACTCTAAGGGGGTATTATGAGTTGATCTGTATGGCTAATGGGATTGAAGAGTCGCTCTAGGCCCGGGCAGCTGCTCGGTCGTGATTAACATCTGATCGGTCTTGCCAGCGGCGCGTGGGTGGGGAGGGGGGGGGGGGCGGGCCTTAAGGCTTCCGGAAATAATTTCTGGAAAAAATTTCATACAGCTGTGAGGCCTTGAACTAGAGGCTGTTTGGGGCCAGCTTTACTGTGTGTGTGTTCCAGATTGTTTGTTCCAGATTGTTCCAGATACATTGTTTGTTCCTGATATGTTGTTTGTTCCAGATACATTGTTACAGATACATTGTTTGTTCCAGATACATTGTTTGCTCCTGATACATTGTTTGTTCCAGATACATTGTTTGTTCCTGATACATTGTTTGTTCCAGATACATTGTTTCAGATACATTGTTTGTTCCAGATTCATTGTTTGTTCCAGATACATTGTCACAGATACATTGTTTGTTCCAGATACATTGTTTGTTCCTGATACATTGTTCCTGATACATTGTTTGTTCCAGATACATTGTTTGTTCCTGATACATTGTTTGTTCCTGATACATTGTTTGTTCCAGATACATTGTTTGTTCCTGATACATTGTTCCAGATACATTGTCACAGATACATTGTTTGTTCCAGATTCATTGTTTGTTCCAGATACATTGTCACAGATACATTGTTTGTCCCAGATACATTGTTTGTTCCTGATACATTGTTCCAGATACATCGTTTGTTCCAGATACATTGTCCCAGATACATTGTTTGTTCCAGATACATTGTTCCAGATACATTGTTTGTTCCTGATACATTGTCCCAGATACATTGTTTGTTCCAGATACATTGTCACAGATACATTGTTTGTTCCAGATACATTGTCACAGATACATTGTTTGTTCCAGATACATTGTCCCAGATACATTGTTTGTTCCAGATACATTGTTCCAGATACATTGTCCCAGATGTATTGTTTGTTCCTGATACATTATTTGTTCCTGATACATTGTTTGTTCCAGATACATTGTTTGTTCCAGATACATTGTTTGTTCCTGATACATTGTTTGCTCCTGATACATTGTTTGTTCCAGATACATTGTTCCTGATACATTGTTTGTTCCAGATACATTGTTTGTTCCAGATACATTGTCCCAGACAAATTGTTTGTTCCAGATACATTGTTTGTTCCAGATACTTTGTTTGTTCCAGATATATTGTTTGTTCCTGATACATTGTTTGTTCCAGATACATTGTTTGTTCCAGATACATTGTTTGTTCCAGATACATTGTTTGTTACAGATACTTTGTTTGTTCCAGATATATTGTTTGTTCCTGATACATTGTCACAGACACATTGTTTGTTCCAGATACATTGTTTGTTCCTGATACATTGTTTGTTCCTGATACATTGTTTGTTCCTGATACATTGTTTGTTCCAGATACATTGTTTGTTCCTGATACATTGTTTGTTCCAGATACATTGTTCCAGATATATTGTTTGTTCCAGATACATTGTTTGTTCCTGATACATTGTCCCAGACAAATTGTTTGTTCCAGATACATTGTTTGTCTCAGATACATTGTTTGTTCCAGATACATTGTTTGTCTCAGATACATTGTTTGTTCCAGATACATTGTTTGTTCCAGATACATTGTTTGTTTCAGATACATTGTTTGTTCCAGATATATTGTTTGTTCCAGATACATTGTTTGTTCCTGATACATTGTCCCAGACAAATTGTTTGTTCCAGATACATTGTTTGCTCCAGATACATTGTTTGTTCCAGATACTTTGTTTGTTCTAGATATATTGTTTGTTCCTGATACATTGTCACAGACACATTGTTTGTTCCAGATACATTGTTTGTTCCAGATACATTGTTTGGTCCTGATACATTGTCCCAGACAAATTGTTTGTTCCAGATACATTGTTTGTTCCTGATACATTGTCCCAGACAAATTGTTTGTTCCTGATACATTGTTTGTTCCAGATACATTGTCCCAGATACATTGTTTGTTCCAGATACATTGTTTGTTCCAGATACATTGTCCCAGATACGTTGTTTGTTCCAGATACATTGTTTGTTCCTGATACATTGTTTGTTCCAGATACATTGTTTGTTCCTGATAAATTGTTTGTTCCTGATACATTGTTTGTTCCAGATACATTGTTTGTTCCAGATACATTGTTTGTTCCAGATACATTGTTTGTTCCAGATACATTGTTTGTTCCTGATACATTGTTTGTTCCTGATACATGTTTGTTCCAGATACATTGTTTGTTCCTGATACATTGTTTGTTCCTGATACATTGTTTGTTCCTGATACATTGTTTGTTCCAGATACATTGTTTGTTCCAGATACATTGTTTGTTCCAGATACATTGTTTGTTCCTGATACATTGTTTGTTCCTGATACATTGTTTGTTCCAGATACATTGTTTGTTCCAGATACATTGTTTGTTCCAGATACATTGTTCCAGATACATTGTTTGTTCCAGATACATTGTTTGTTCCAGATACATTGTTTGTTCCTGATACATTGTTTGTTCCAGATACGTTGTTCCAGATACATTGTCCCAGATACAATGTTTGTTCCAAATACAATGTTTGTATCTAGACCCATAGGATCAGTAGAGAATGAGGAGAACAGAGGAGCAGTTCTGCATGAGCCGGAGCCCAGGAGTAGAACCATAACTCCCAGCACCCGGCAACACTCGTGGCATTATTGGGTACAGATATTGCGTCACATCACTTCAATGTGTTGGAGCCTTTGGGCATCAAGTGTGCCCCAAGCTTGGTATAGTCCCCCCCCCCCCTAGGAAACATGCATCAGAACACTCAATAATGCCCAGTAATGATAATAATGTGCCCAGTTTAATGCCACGAGTGCTGTCGGGTGTTGGGGTAATAAGTCGCAGTACTTACGTGCGGTCTTTGGGTTAGTGGTTACAGTACTGGACATGCCAAGTCGCAAGGAGGTCCTGGGTTCGAATCCATCAGGGGTCAAGAGTTTTCTAATGCATGTTGAAGTGTTTTGATGATATATCTGTGCCCAATATGTTATGGTGCCCGACGTTATGTGGGCCACATTGGGTATGGGGATATATCACCTAATACTTCCATACCCAAGAGGCACCCCGGAGGAGGCCAAACGTCTCCGTTGCATAGCAGTTGATGTCCCTGAGATCCTCCCTAATTGTGGGTGTTCAGGGCATCACTTTCGTGAGCCGATTTCAATTAAAATTACGTCTATTTTTGGCCGAATTCGAGCGAAAAGCGACGTTATTTTTAAGAGGACGGGTTGGTTCAGCAGCCCGTGGTAGACCTACAGCCTAATACTGTTGTGGTGCTGGGCTCTGACCCACCTCAGCCCTGCCCTCTCTGGCCCACCTCAGCCCTGCCCTCTCTGGCCCACCTCAGCCCTGCCCCCTCTGGCCTACCTCAGCCCTGCCCCCTCTGACCCACCTCAGCCCTGCCCCCTCTGACCCACCTCACCCTGCCCCCTCTGGCCCACCTCAGCCCTGCCCCCTCTGGCCCACCTCAGCCTTGTCCTCTCTGGCCCACCTCAGCCCTGTCCTCTCTGGCCCACCTCAGCCCTGTCCTCTCTGACCCACCTCAGCCCTGCCCCCTCTGGCCCACCTCAGCCCTGCCCTCTCTGGCCCACCTCAGCCCTGCCCTCTCTGGCCCACCTCAGCCCTACCCTCTCTGGCCCACCTCAGCCCTGCCATCTCTGGCCCACCTCAGCCCTGTCCTCTCTGGCCCACCTCAGCTCTGCCCTCTTTGGCCCACCTCAGCTCTGCCCCCTCTGGCCCACCTCAGCCCTGTCCTCTCTGGCCCACCTCAGCCCTACCCTCTCTGGCCACCTCAGCCCTGCCATCTCTGGCCCACCTCAGCTCTGCCCCCTCTGGCCCACCTCAGCCCTGTCCTCTCTGGCCCACCTCATCCCTGCCCTCTCTGGCCCACCTCAGCCCTGTCCTCTCTGGCCCACCTCAGCTCTGCCCTCTCTGGCCCACCTCATCCCTGCCCCTCTGGCCCACCTCAGCCCTGCCCCCTCTGGCCCACGTCAGCCCTGCCCCCTCTGGCCCACGTCAGCCCTGCCCCGTCTGGCCCACGTCAGCCTTGCCCCGTCTGGCCCACTTGATTAAAACTGCGATTTATCAGTCGCTTGTATGGAGACAAACGTTCAGTCTTGTGCCCCATAACAAAATAAAAACAATACAACAATTCCACCAATAATAAGCAGCCTCATGAACCATTAACCCCCCCCCCCCAAACAAATAAATCATGTACCTGGAACAGAAACTGATCTTGCTTTATAGTTCACTTTGAGGCTGATTGATGTGGAATGAGGCAACTTGTGTTCTCATCTACGTCCAATCCTTAATGGCGTAATTAGCGATGTTTTACGGGCCATTACGAGAAGGGTTAACCCGATATTCATTCCAGGTCTTCCCCCCCGCTACAGAAAAGGATTGTTGAATGTTTTGGTTAGACGTATCGGCGGGTCTCGAACCCTGGATAGCAAGGAAATATATTTTCAGGATTTCCACTCAACTGCTGATTTTTTATACAGGTTCTGGACCTTTGTTTTGGGACTTATGGAGGACAGATGATTATTTGTTGTGAGAAATACAAACGTATGCACATACATGTGCAGGCACGCACGCGCGCGTTCGCGCGCACACACACACACACACACACACGTACAGTACCGCACATGAGACTGCTATTCAAACTCGAGAGGCAGGCGGGGGTAGGGGGAAAGGTCCTAGCATGGATAAGGAACTACCTAACAGGAAGGAGCCAAAGAGTTACGGTAAGGGGCGAGAAGTCGGACTGGCGAACAGTAACAAGTGGAGTACCACAAGGATCGGTGCTGGGACCAATTCTATTTCTTGTATATGTTAACGACATGTTTACGGGTGTAGAGTCCTACATGTCGATGTTTGCGGATGACGCAAAGTTGATGAGAAGAGTTGTGACAGATGAGGATTGCAGGATCCTCCAAGAGGACCTGAACAGGTTGCAGAGATGGTCAGAGAAATGGCTACTGGAATTCAACACGAGCAAATGTAAAGTTATGGAAATGGGACTAGGAGATAGGAGACCAAAGGGACAGTACACAATGAAGGGGAACAGCCTACCTGTGACGACGCGCGAAAGAGACCTGGGTGTGGACGTAACACCTAATCTATCTCCTGAGGCACATATAAATAGGATAACGACAGCAGCGTACTCTACACTGGCAAAAGTTAGAACATCATTCAGAAACCTAAGTAAGGAGGCATTTAGGGCTCTTTACACTGCCTACGTGAGGCCAGTCTTAGAGTATGCCGCCTCATCATGGAGTCCCCATCTAAAGAAACACATAATGAAACTGGAAAAGGTTCAGAGGTTTGCAACGAGACTCGTCCCAGAGCTACGAGGGATGGGGTATGAGGAGCGCCTGGGGGAACTATGCCTTACGACACTAGAAAGAAGAAGGAAGAGGGGGACATGATAGGAACGTATAAAATACTCAGAGGGATTGACAGAGTGGACATAGACGAAATGTTCACACGGAATAGTAACAGAACGAGGGGACATGGATGGAAGTTAGAAACTCAGATGAGTCACAGAGATGTTAGGAAGTTTTCTTTTAGCGTGAGAGTAGTGGGAAAATGGAATGCACTTAAGGAACAGGTTGTGGAAGCCAATACTATTCATAATTTTAAAACCAGGTATGATAGGGAAATGGGATAGGAGTCATTGCTGTAAACAACTGATGCTCGAAAGGCGGGATCCAAGAGTCAATGCTCGATCCTGCAGACACATATAGGTGAGTACACATATAGGTGAGTACACACACTCTTCAGGCAAGTGGCAGCGGGTGGTACTCACCTAGTTGTACTCACCTAGTTGTGCTTGCGGGGGTTGAGCTCTGGCTCTTTGGTCCCGCCTCTCAACCGTCAATCAACAGGTGTACAGTTTCCTGAGCCTAATGGGCTCTATCATATCTACACTTGAAACTGTGTATGGAGTCAGCCTCCACCACATCGCTTCCTAATGCATTCCATTTGTAAACCACTCTGACACTAAAAAAGTTCTTTCTAATATCTCTGTGGCTCATTTGGGCACTCAGTTTCCACCTGTGTCCCCTAGTGCGTGTGCCCCTTGTGTTAAACAGCCTGTCTTTATCAACCCTGTCGATTCCCCTGAGAATCTTGAATGTGGTGATCATGTCCCCCCTAACTCTTCTGTCTTCCAACGAAGTGAGGTTTAATTCCTGCAGTCGCTCCTCGTAGCTCATACCTCTCAGCTCGGGTACTAGTCTGGTGGCAAACCTTTGAACCTTTTCCAGTTTAGTCTTATGCTTGACTAGATAGGGACTCCATGCTGGAGCCGCATACTCCAGGATTGGTCTGACATATGTGGTATATAATGTTCTGAAAGATTCCTTACACAAGTTTCTAAAGGCCGTTCTTATGTTAGCCAACCTGGCATATGCTGCTGATGTTATCCTCTTGATATGAGCTTCAGGGGACAGGTCTGGCGTGATATCAACCCCCAGGTCTTTCTCTCTCTCTGACTCTTGAAGTATTTCATCTCCCAAATGATACCTTGTATCTGGTCTCCTGCTTCCTACCCCTATCTTCATTACATTACATTTGCTTGGGTTAAACTCTAACAGCCATTTGTTCGACCATTCCTGCAGCTTGTCCAGGTCTTCTTGAAGTCTCAAGCTGTCCTCCTCTGTCTTAATCCTTCTCATAATTTTGGCGTCGTCAGCAAACATTGAGAGGAATGAGTCTATACCCTCTGGGAGATCATTTACGTATATCAGAAACAGGATAGGTCCAAGTACAGAGCCCTGTGGGACTCCACTGGTGACTTCACGCCAGTCTGAGGTCTCACCCCTCACTGTAACTCTCTGCTTCCTATTGCTTAGGTACTCCCTTATCCACTGGAGCGCCCTACCTGTTACTCCTGCCTGTTTCTCCAGCTTATGCATCAACCTTTTATGGGGTACTGTGTCAAAGGCTTTCCGACAGTCCAAAAAAATGCAGTCCGCCCACCCTTCTCTTTCTTGCTTAATTCTTGTCACCTGATCGTAGAATTCTATCAAGCCTGTAAGGCAAGATTTACCCTCCCTGAACCCATGTTGATGGGTTGTCACGAAGTCTCTTCTCTCCAGATGTGTTACTAGGTTTTTTCTCACAATCTTCTCCATCACCTTGCATGGTATACAAGTTAAGGACACTGGCCTGTAGTTCAGTGCCTCTTGTCTGTCACCCTTTTTGTATATTGGTACTACATTAGCAGTCTTCCATATTTCTGGTAGGTCCCCCGTTTCCAGTGACTTACTATACACTATGGAGAGTGGTAAGCAAAGTGCTCCTGCACACTCTTTCAATACCCATGGCGAGATTCCATCCGGCCCAACAGCTTTTCTCACATCCAGCTCCAATAGGTGCTTTTTGACCTCATCTCTTGTAATTTCGAACCTATCCAAGGTCACCTGGTTTGCTGCCACCTCTCCCAGCGCCGTGATATCTCCCTGTTCTATTGTAAAGACCTCCTGGAACCTTTTGTTGAGTTCTTCACACATCTCTTTGTCATTCTCTGTGTACCTGTGGTGAGTGGCAGCGGGTGGTGAGTGGCAGCGGGTGGTGAGTGGCAGCGGGTGGTGAGTGGCAGCAGGTGGTGAGTGGCAGCGGGTGGTGAGTGGCAGCGGGTGGTGAGTGGCAGCGGGTGGTGAGTGGCAGCGGGTGGTGAGTGGCAGCGGGTGGTGAGTGGCAGCGGGAGGCGAGTGGCAGCGGGAGGTGAGTGGCAGCAGGAGGAGTGGCAGCGGGAGGTGAGTGGCAGCAGGAGGTGAGTGGCAGNCGCGACACATAAGGGACATAACTGGCCGACCCCTCACAGTGTTCAAGAGAGAACTATCAACATCAGAGGCCCGAGACTGTTCAACACGCTTCCACTACACATAAGGGACATAACTGGCCGACCCCTCACAGTGTTCAGAGAGAACTATCAACATCAGAGGCCCGAGACTGTTCAACACGCTTCCTCTACACATAAGGGACAAAACTGGCCGACCCCTCACAGTGTTCAAGAGAGAACTATCAACATCAGAGGCCCGAGACTGTTCAACACGCTTCCACTACACATAAGGGACATAACTGGCCGCCCCTCACAGTGTTCAAGAGAGAACTATCAACATCAGAGACCCGAGACTGTTCAACACGCTTCCACTACACATAAGGGACATAACTGGCCGACCCCTCACAGTGTTCAAGAGAGAACTATCAACATCAGAGGCCCGAGACTGTTCAACACGCTTCCACTACACATAAGGGACATAACTGGCCGACCCCTCACAGTGTTCAAGAGAGAACTGTCAACATCAGAGGCCCGAGACTGTTCAACACGCTTCCACTACACATAAGGGACATAACTGGCCGACGCCTCACAGTGTTCAAGAGAGAACTATCAACATCAGAGGCCCGAGACTGTTCAACACGCTTCCACTACACATAAGGGACATAACTGGCCGACCCCTCACAGTGTTCAAGAGAGAACTATCAACATCAGAGGCCCGAGACTGTTCAACACGCTTCCACTACACATAAGGGACATAACTGGCCGACCCCTCACAGTGTTCAAGAGAGAACTGTCAACATCAGAGGCCCGAGACTGTTCAACACGCTTCCACTACACATAAGGGACATAACTGGCCGACGCCTCACAGTGTTCAAGAGAGAACTATCAACATCAGAGGCCCGAGACTGTTCAACACGCTTCCACTACACATAAGGGACATAACTGGCCGACCCCTCACAGTGTTCAAGAGAGAACTATCAACATCAGAGGCCCGAGACTGTTCAACACGCTTCCACTACACATAAGGGACATAACTGGCGGACCCTCACAGTGTTCAAGAGAGAACTATCAACATCAGAGGCCCGAGACTGTTCAACACGCTTCCACTACACATAAGGGACATAACTGGCCGACCCCTCACAGTGTTCAAGAGAGAACTATCAACATCAGAGGCCCGAGACTGTTCAACACGTTTCCACTACACATAAGGGACATAAATGGCCGACGCCTCACAGTGTTCAAGAGAGAACTATCAACATCAGAGGCCCGAGACTGTTCAACACGCTTCCACTACACATAAGGGACATAACTGGCCGACCCCTCACAGTGTTCAAGAGAGAACTATCAACATCAGAGGCCCGAGACTGTTCAACACGCTTCCACTACACATAAGGGACATAACTGGCCGACCCCTCACAGTGTTCAAGAGAGAACTATCAACATCAGAGGCTGAGACTGTTCAACACGTTTCCACTACACATAAGGGACATAACTGGCCGACCCCTCACAGTGTTCAAGAGAGAACTTGATAAACACCTCCAAAGAATATCTGATCAACCAGGCTGTGACTCATACGTTAGGCTGCGAGCAGCCTCGTCCAACAGCCTGGTTGACCAGACCACCAACCAGAAGGCATGGCCAGAAACCGGGCCGCAGGGACTTTGACCCCCAGAAACACCGCAAGATAGTAACAGAGATTGCTCCATTTCATCAGCTATATGTATTTACAATTAAACATTATACATTAAAGGTAGTAGGCTTTTTCGCTAACACTTAGCTGTTTTAGCTATGGAGGCCTTTACAGGAGTCAAGAGAGCTTGTGTTTATTATTATAATAGTCTTCACACCTCTCTTCTTGTTCCGTATTCTCATTTGTCATTTACTTACTAGCAGAGAGACATATATACAGTCTGTCAAGATAACATGTCAAGAAATCCTCTGTCAAGGATTTCTGACATGTTATCCTTAATAATGAGAGGGTTTACCAGTGCCTACATCATGAGTTTACTAAATGGCTCAATTTGATCGGAGTTTACGATGTATAATGGTCAAGTCCAGAGCCATGTTTTAAGATGAAAGTATACTTTACATACTCAATACTACACATACACAATACTACACATACACAATACTACACATACACAATACTACACATACACAATACTGCGGTGCTAAAACATAATTATGATATAATACAGTCTCTTTCTCTCTCTGTCTGCCTGCTTTCTCTCTCTCTCTCTCTCTGTCTCCCTGCATTCTGTCTCTGCCTACTTTCTCTCTCTCTGTCTGCCTGCTTTCTGCCTCTGCCTGTCTCCGACTCTTTCCTCCGTCTCTGCCTCTGTCTCTCTCAATCTGTCGGTCTTTCGTTCAAGAAAGACCTCCGTCACCTCCCCCTATGGCAGCTGGTAGCGACGAGGGCCATAAATAGAGAGGGTGCCAGGTAAAGGCCTGGCACCGCCTGCCATCCCACACGCTTCGCCACGGCATAAACTGGCAATCTTAGCGTCGGGATGAGTGTCGCTTGGGACAATGGCCGTCACTTGGCCAGCATATTAGAAGTGAGCGGCCCACACACACAGAAAGGGCACAGCCAAGTGGATAATTGAAAACACGGCAGCGACAATGGCCAAAAGGGAGGGTGTGTGTGTGTGTGTGTGTGGGGTGTGTGTGTGTGTGTGTGTGTGTGTGTGTGTGTGTGCGTGTGGTGTGTGTGTGTGTGTGTGTGTGTGTGTGTGTGGTGTGTGTGTGTGTGTGTGTGTGTGTGTGTGTGTGTGTGTGTGTGTGTGGGTGTGTGTGTGGGGGGTAGGTAGGTAGGTAGGTGAAGTCAACTGCCTATCGCGATGCGTGGGGGGTTGGCTTCCTTAACTACACCGAGGTCTTATACAAGTACCTCTCTGCTTACCTGAATCGTCTTCTGAGGCGTTTGAGGGTAATGGCTCTTGTGTGTCTTAGAGGTGATTGGGGGCGTCGGTTGATAGTTACAATGACCAGGTGACGAGGGGGGGGGGGGGGTGGGGGGGTGTTCGTCATTCGGCCACGCCTGTGGGGGGAGGGGGGGGAGGGGGACGTGGGCTGGCCGAGGTGTCAGGCCCACAAAGCCCATCTCGGCCCCACCAAAGGGGCCACCCGAAAAAAAGGAACACAATAAAAATAAAAGAAAACATCCCACGTCCTCCATCATTTGTATAGTACCTGGACCGGCTAGGAGGGACCAGACATGTTGTCACACCACCTGACACCAGCTGGGAGGGACCAGACATGTTGTCACACCACCTGACACCAGCTGGGAGGGACCAGACATGTTGTCTCACCACCTGACACCAGCTGGGAGGGACCAGACATGTTGTCCCACCACCTGACACCAGCTGGGAGGGACCAGACATGTTGTCACACCACCTGACACCAGCTGGGAGGGACTAGACATGTTGTCTCACCACCTGACACCAGCTAGGAGGGACCAGACATGTTGTCACACCACCTGACACCAGCTGGGAGGGACCAGACATATTGGCCCACCACCTGACACCAGCTGGGAGGGACCAGACATGTTGTCCCACCACCTGACACCAGCTGGGAGGGACCAGACATGTTGTCCCACCACCTGACACCAGCTGGGAGAGACCAGTGATGTTGTCTCACCACCTGACACCAGCTGGGAGGGACCAGACATGTTGTCCCACCACCTGACACCAGCTGGGAGGGACCAGACATGTTGTCACACCACCTGACACCAGCTGGGAGGGACCAGACATGTTGGCCCACCACCTGACACCAGCTGGGAGGGACCAGACATGTTGTCACACCACCTGACACCAGCTGGGAGGGACCAGACATGTTGTCCCACCACCTGACACCAGCTGGGAGGGACCAGACATGTTGTCCCACCACCTGACACCAGCTGGGAGAGACCAGTGATGTTGTTCCACCACCTGACACCAGCTGGGAGGGACCAGACATGTTGTCCCACCACCTGACACCAGCTGGGAAAGACCAGTGATGTTGTCTCACCACCTGACACCAGCTGGGAGGGACCAGACATGTTGCCCCACCACCTGACACCAGCTGGGAGGGACCAGATATGTTGGCCCACCACCTGACACCAGCTGGGAGGGACCAGTGATGTTGTCACACCACCTGACACCAGCTGGGAGGGACCAGACATGTTGGTCCACCACCTGACACCAGCTGGGAGAGACCAGTGATGTTGTCCCACCACCTGACACCAGCTGGGAGGGACCAGTGATGTTGTCACACCACCTGACACCAGCTGGGAGGGACCAGACATGTTGGTCCACCACCTGACACCAGCTGGGAGAGACCAGTGATGTTGTCCCACCACCTGACACCAGCTGGGAGGGACCAGACATGTTGTCCCACCACCTGACACCAGCTGGGAGGGACCAGTGATGTTGTCACACCACCTGACACCAGCTGGGAGGGACCACTGATGTTGTCCCACCACCTGACACCAGCTGGGAGGGACCAGTGATGTTGTCCCACCACCTGACACCAGCTGGGAGGGACCAGACATGTTGTCCCACCACCTGACACCAGCTGGGAGAGACCAGTGATGTTGTCACACCACCTGACACCAGCTGGGAGGGACCAGTGATGTTGTCCCACCACCTGACACCAGCTGGGAGGGACCAGACATGTTGTCACACCACCTGACACCAGCTGGGAGAGACCAGTGATGTTGTCACACCACCTGACACCAGCTGGGAGGGACCACTGATGTTGTCCCACCACCTGACACCAGCTGGGAGGGACCAGTGATATTGTCCCACCACCTGACACCAGCTGGGAGGGACCAGACATGTTGTCACACCACCTGACACCAGCTGGGAGAGACCAGTGATGTTGTCCCACCACCTGACACCAGCTGGGAGGGACCAGACATGTTGTCACACCACCTGACACCAGTTGGGAGGGACCGGACATGTTGTCACACCACCTGACACCAGCTGGGAGGGACCAGTGATGTTGTCCCACCACCTGACACCAGCTGGGAGGGACCAGTGATGTTGTCACACCACCTGACAACAAACAGAACAACTAAGGGAGCCAAACTATGGATATTCAAAGTTGTTCACTGTCAACCAAACTTTTTTGACTAGTTGTACTCACCTAGTTGTGCTTGCGGGGGTTGAGCTCTGGCTCTTTGGTCCCGCCTCTCAACTGTCAATCAATAGGTGTACAGATTCCTGAGCCTACTGGGCTCTATCATATCTACACTTGAAACTGTGTATGGAGTCAGCCTCCACCACATCACTGCCTAATGCATTCCACCTGTTAACTACTCTGACACTGAAAAAATCTTTCTAATGTCTCTGTGGCTCATCTGGGTACTAAGTTTCAACCTATGTCCCCTTGTTCGTGTCCCACCCGTGCTGAAGAGTTGTCTTTGTCCACCCTGTCAATTCCCCTGAGAATTTTGTAAATGGTTATCATGTCTCCCCTTACTCTTCTGTTTTTCAGGGATGTGAGGTTCAGCTCCTTTAGCCTTTCCTCGTAGCTCATACCTCTCAGTTCCGAGACGAGTCTGGTGGCATATCGCTGAATTTTCTCTTACTTTGTCTTGTGTTTAACTAGGTATGGACTCCAGGCTGGAGCTGCATATTCCAGGATTGGTCTGACATAAGTGGTATACAGGGTCCTGAACTATTCTTACACAAGTTTCTAAAGGCAGTTCTTATGTTGGCCAGTATAGCATATGCCGCTGATGATATTCCTTTGATGTGGGCCTCTGGGGACAGGTTCGGTGTGATATCAACCCCCCAGATCTTTCTCTCTATATGACTCCTGCAGGATTTCACCTCCCAGATGGTACCTTGTGTTCAGCCTCCTGCTCCCTTAACCTAATTTCATTACTTTGCAGTTGTTTACACATTTTCAAAAATACTC
>WNGS01158745.1:2824608-2847537 GCA_020271785.1 Procambarus virginalis | reverse complement strand
GTGACAACCCTACACACGGCCCAGACATACCAATTACTGCTCTATTTATCACTCAACAAGGCTTATTACCTTTCTCTTGCTGGAACATTACTTACGCTAATTATATTACGACGTGATGTGTGTGTGTGTGTTGTGTGTGTGTGTGTGTGTGTGTGTGTGGTGTGTGTGTGTGTGTGTGTGTGTGTGTGTGTGTGTGTGTGTGTGTACTCACGTAGTTTTGCTTGCGGGGGTTGAGCTTTGGCTCTTTGGTCCCGCCTCTCAACTGTCAATCAACTGGTGTACAGTTCCTGAGCCTATGGGCTCTATCATATCTACACTTGAAACTGTGTATGGAGTCAGCCTCCACCACATCACTGCCTAATGCATTCCACTGTTAACTACTCTGACACTGAAAAAGTTCTTTTAACGTCTCTGTGGCTCATGTGGGTACTCAGCTTCCACCTGCTTCTACCTATGAGTGTGTGTGTGTATTCACCTAATTGTGCTTGCGGGGGTTGAGCTCTGCTCTTTCGGCCCGCCTCTCAACTGTCTATCAGTCAACTCTACTGACTACTAACTTTTTTGTTTTCACACACACACACACACACGCACACAGACACAGACACACACACACACACACACACACACACACACCACACACACACCACACACACACACACACACACACACGCACACGCACACGCACACGCACACGCACACGCACACACGCACACACCCACGCACACACGCACACACACCACACACGCACACACACACACGCACACGCACGCAGCACACACACACACACACACCACACACACACACACACCACACACACACACACACACACACACACCACACACACACACAGCTGGCGCTGTGTGTTTACTATTTTTATTTATTATGTGTATGCAAAATCGAGCAATTAGCTCTTGGTCCCCGCTTTTCTAACCAATCATTTTTTCCTCTGTTATATCTACTACATATACATGTCCGATGCATGGAGACCCGGACAACCAGAATACACGATCCTGCTTGCACTGTATGTTCCATCAGTGGGATATTCTTGCAGCCCCCAACCATTATAGAGCCAACAAAACAACACAAACAGTCCGGCTGGGACCACCCTCTAGTGGAAAAGTAGCTGATGCCACGCTCAGCGCCGCAACATCAGACAGAAAGCCCGCCTCAGAACAGTGCGTGCCCCCATGCAGGAGACTTCCTCCTGGCAGTACTTATGTCAGTATGGGCACGCGCCTAGATCCAGAATCCCTTCTTGTAGCAGTGGCCCTCCGTCTTGGTGCCCCATTCACACTGAATACAAGTGTGTTTGCAACAGGGTGGAAGCAGACCAATACGGACTGCATGGGTTGCATTGCGGAAGCACAAGGGCTGGCATGCAGACACAACGAGGTCAAGGACATCATCAAGAGAAGCCTCGTCTCAGCTAAGTGCCCAGCGAGAGAGAAACCTCGCATCCTAGGGTTCCAGAACCCGGATTCCCCGCACTTCGCCCTGATGGCATCACCATATACTCCTGGCAAGGGGGCAAACAGTTGGTGTGGGACTACACATGTGTATCCACCCTGGCTGACACCTATGTACATCTCGGTGCTGATCAAGCAGGTGGGGCGGCCAACCACAGGGAAATGGCAAATCAGCCAAATACAGGCGATTGGAAGGTCATACACCTTTGTTCCCATAACGTCTGAGACGCATGGCCCCTGGGGTAGGAATGCCTTGGGATTCTCAAGGAATTGGGCTCCAGGCTCATTGACGTCACTAGAGACCCAAGGGCTGCCAGTTTTTGTTTCAGCGCCTTAGTGTGGCGATCCAGAGGGAAACGCCTGCTGCGTCCTCGGTTCCTGTCCGGAAGCGGAGCTCCAAGAGATCCATAACCTTTAAGCACTAATTGTATCAACCAATGTATATCTTGTAACCTTTAAATACATATATATATATATATTATATATATATATTATATATATAATATATACCTAGAATGTATACCAGTGGTCTGGTCTATCCCTATCCCAAGGTGTTGGCGGCCTTGGCTCGTAGTGGGATAGTATAAAGAAGTTACCTTTAGGATGGTAATCCCTCTTGTATATTTTAGCCCCCCTAAAATTACTTTTATTTTGTGGACATGAGTGTAAATTGAACGATTTGTATTATAAAGAGAAAAAACAATGAAAACATATTATTTGATATATTATTCTGGAAATCATCGATGGGTTCCCATCGACACTGTCAATTGGCACACAGTTCTCTTGTGACACTTGCACCTCGACCATGTTGGGGGCTCTACTTCACAGAACTCATATATGAGTTTTGAGTGAGGCTAGCCACTGGCGTCTGGTCTACAGTCTCGGAGAGACAGACATTCTTATATACACAGACATACTGGATGGATACCTGCCAGTGTCAAGGTCTTTCTCTCTCCGTTTTCTTGCTTCTGTCTATCGTCTCTCCTCCTTCCCTCCTTCATCCTCCCTTCCCTCTACTCCATCTTCCATGCACTTTCCTACCTCCCCGCCTTTTTAATTTTATGAGTGGATAAAGCTTCTGATAAAACCCGAAAATATAATAATAATAATAATAATAATAATATAATAATATAATATAATATAATTCCAGAATATAATGTTGTGAGATCTTGGTGGAGGTTATGTTGGCACAACGGCTCTTTCCACTGTTTTCCTTTTTTTTAACACCAATCCCGATCCGCCCATGTTTGGCACATACCCAATAGCAATTACCAGGAAAAATTTTGGGTGAGGCTAGACACTAGCGTCTCGCCTCCACTCTCGGACAGACAAACAGGCATACACTGATATTTACAGATCCAGATATACATACAAAATTACATAGTAATGAATGTAGGTATATATATACCAATGTTTCATATTCAACAGATTCTAATGAGGTCATTAACACTATGTAGACAACGGCTCTTATAATCGTGATGTTCGGTTAGTAATCTCTGGAGGAGAAATTTTGCTGAACTCTGGAATTTTTGTAGCGGTTCTGGGTTCATTAGGCTGTAGTGACCGTTGGCGGCTCTCTCTCTCTCTCTCTCTCTCTCCCTCTCTCTCTCTCTCCTCTCTTCTCTCTCTCTCTCTCTCTCTCTCTCTCTCTCTCAAACCGTTTACAATTTTCAGGTTAATGTCGAAGTACAGAATTACGGAATTAATTGTTATACTATTTGTTATTAACGGTTGTTGATTCATGTAGATAAAATAATTTCATGCGGCCCCTTTCACCAGTACGGCAGATTAACAGTAATTAGTAAATCGAAATTGGCAATAAAAAAACTCTTTATAGTTTATTCAAAAGTATGAGTTAATTATTATTTTTTTTATTAACTCTACTGCTTTACACGGATATTTTGTAATTTCCTCTTGTTGAGCCTAATATGTGTCAGCCAGGTAGGTGTTCCCTGTCTAACCTAACACCTGTCAGCCAGGTAGGTGTTCTCTATCTAACCAACATGTGTCAGCCAGGAAGGTGTTCCCTGTCTAACCTAACACCTGTCAGCCAGGTAGGTGTTCCCTGTCTAACCAACATGTGTCAGCCAGGAAGGTGTTCCCTGTCTAACCTAACACCTGTCAGCTAGGAAGGTGTTCCCTGACTAACACGTGTCAGCCAGAAAAGTGTTCCATGTCTAACCAAACACGTGTCAGCCAGGAAGGTGTTCCCTGTCTAACACGTGTGAACCAGGAAGGTGTTCCCTGTCTAACACGTGTGAACCAGGAAGGTGTTCCCTGTCTAACACGTGTGAACCAGGAAGGTGTTCCCTGTCTAACACGTGTGAACCAGGAAGGTGTTCCCTGTCTAACACGTGTGAACCAGGAAGGTGTTCCCTGTCTAACACGTGTGAACCAGGAAGGTGTTCCTTGTCTAACACGTGTGAACCAGGAAGGTGTTCCCTGTCTAACACGTGTGAACCAGGAAGGTATTTCCTGTCTAACCAACATGTGTCAGCCAGGAAGGTGTTCCCTGTCTAACCTAACACGTGTCAGCCAGGTATGGGTTCCCCTGTCGAGCTATACTAGGCTATACTACGTATACTAGGCGAGTATACACACAGCGACAATAAGCGAGCTCTGTATATGCCGATATAATACAGAACTGTGTACACAAATATTTTGAGTCCTCGGGTTTAAATGTGGACTTGGGAGGGTTATTAGCCTGCAACGTAAAGCGCTGACTGAAGTATGTTTGTAGTCGCAGGTTACAGCTCTCGATTCCTGATCTGGTGATGGCGTTTACAGGTCATAAAATGAACATAGAAGTGGTATATTGAACGGGTGGAATGGCTACAGAGATGCTCCCCAAAGCGCGCGACCTGCCGCCCCCCGGCCTCTTGACCGCCCCTCCGCCCGATAACTGACTCCACCCTCCAGGAATCGATAAAAACTCCCTCTTCCTCTTCTTCTATCTGTATCTTATTCTGTGGTGTGCAGACATGATGTAGATTTGTACCTACAATCAATAGTGGAGGCAGTGAGCAGACACAGCCATCTCCCTCTCTCTCCCTCGCCCTCTCCCTCCCGCCTTCCTTCTGACCAATCTCCTCATCTCGTTTCAGTGACGTCATCGCCAGTGGGCGGAGCATCGCGAGGCGAGGTTATATAAGGAGGGCGGCATCATGGATCCCTCAGTGCTCGCTAACATGGACAAGGAGCAATTAAAGAAGCAGATTGAGAACATGAAGTACCAGGCCTCTATGGAGAGATGGCCACTGTCCAAGAGCATAGCAGCGTAAGTACCAGTTGAGAGAGACGTACGTGTTGTGTAGTGCCTGGTGGTGAAGGTGTGCAGTGCCACCGGCGGCGAGGGCCAAGGAACCGATGGAGGTGTCGGAGGTGCCATAATCGATAAGAGTACAAGGCAAGATAGTGAGGATATAGTGCCACCAACCCTCCCCCAGGGGGCTCCTGCGGCTCCTGGATCATCACACTCTGGGCACTCACTGCCTTCCTGACCCGTGGCACCTATGGCACCACCCCAGTGTGGCTCTCCTACCTCCCTCGCTGTGGGGGGCAGGGGGTGGGGCACCCCGCTTACCTCTGGGGCCCCTCTTGTCGGTGCCACTCCTACAGTGCCAATTCTACAGTGCCACTCCAGTGACTTCTACAGAGTGACACCCCTACAGAGTGCCACCCCTACAGAGAGTGCCACCCCTACAGAGAGTGCCACCCCTACAGAGTGCCACCCCTACCAAGTGCCACCCCTACCAAGTGCCACCCCTACAGAGAGTGTCACCCCTACCAAGTGCCACCCCTACAGAGAGTGTCACCCCTACCA
Organism: Procambarus virginalis; assembly: GCA_020271785.1. Classification (NCBI taxonomy): domain Eukaryota; kingdom Metazoa; phylum Arthropoda; class Malacostraca; order Decapoda; family Cambaridae; genus Procambarus; species Procambarus virginalis. Next base: position 2,842,248 of record WNGS01158745.1, on the reverse strand, counting down.
AGTGCCACCCCTACAGAGAGTGTCACCCCTACAAAGTGCCACCCCTACAGAGAGTGCCACCCCTACCAAGTGCCACCCCTACAGAGAGTGCCACCCCTACCAAGTGCCACCCCTACAGAGAGTGCCACCCCTACCAAGTGCCACCCCTACAGAGAGTGCCACCCCTACAGAGAGTGCCACCCCTACCAAGTGCCACCCCTACAGAGAGTGCCACCCCTACAGAGAGTGCCACCCCTACCAAGTGCCACCCCTACCAAGTGCCACCCTACAGAGTGCCACCCCTACAGAGTGCCACCCCTACAGAGTGCCACCGTTACAGAGAGTGCCACCCCTACAGAGTGCCACCGTTACAGAGAGTGCCACCCCTACAGAGTGCCACCCCTACAAAGAGTGCCACCCCTACCAAGTGCCACCCCTACAGAGAGTGCCACCCCTACCAAGTGCCACCCCTACAGAGTGCCACCCCTACAGAGTGCCACTTCTACAGAGTGCCACCCCTACAGAGTGCCACCCCTACAGAGTGCCACCCCTACAAAGAGTGCCACCCCTACAGAGAGTGTCACCCCTACAGAGAGTGCCACCCCTACAGAGAGTGTCACCCCTACAGAGAGTGTCACCCCTACAGAGAGTGCCACCCCTACAGAGAGTGCCACCCCTACAGAGAGTGTCACCCCTACAGAGAGTGCCACCCCTACAGAGAGTGCCACCCCTACAGAGAGTGTCACCCCTACAGAGAGTGCCACTTCTACAGAGAGTGCCACCCCTACAGAGAGTGTCACCCCTACAGAGAGTGCCACCCCTACAGAGAGTGTCACCCCTACAGAGAGTGTCACCCCTACAGAGAGTGCCACCCCTACAGAGAGTGCCACCCCTACAGAGAGTGTCACCCCTACAGAGAGTGCCACCCCTACAGAGAGTGCCACCCCTACAGAGAGTGCCACCCCTACAGAGAGTGTCACCCCTACAGAGAGTGCCACCCCTACAGAGAGTGTCACCCCTACAGAGAGTGCCACCCCTACAGAGAGTGCCACCCCTACAGAGAGTGCCACCCCTACAGAGAGTGCCACCCCTACAGAGAGTGCCACCCCTACAGAGAGTGTCACCCCTACAGAGAGTGTCACCCCTACAGAGAGTGTCACCCCTACAGAGAGTGCCACCCCTACAGAGTGTCACCCCTACAGAGAGTGCCACCCCTACAGAGAGTGTCACCCCTACAGAGAGTGCCACCCCTACAGAGAGTGTCACCCCTACAAAGTAACATTTATCCGTCTACAAGGTGCGTCACTGTTTACAAAAGGTGGCATTTCTTCGTCGACAAATGATGCCAATATGTACAAAGGTGCCACACCTACAGTGTCACTCTTTGGAGAAAAGGTGCTACTCCTACAAAGGATCCCACTCCCCCTTTCTGCGGATGGTGCCACTCCCCCTTTCTACTGAGAGTGCCACTCCCCCGTTCAACTGAGGGTGCCACGTAACTGTTTACGTGGTCTTGCACCATCAAATACATCAGTGTAGTAATTACACTATGAACAGTATAGTCTAAATGACGTGGTGTGGCACTGTGATCAGTTGTGGTGTGGCACTGTGATCAGCCGTGGAGGTGTGGCACTGTGAACAGCCGTGGAGGTGTGGCACTGTGATCAGCCGGGGAGGTGTGGCACTGTGATCAGCCGTGGAGGTGTGGCACTGTGATTAGTTGTGGTGTGGCACTGTGATCAGCCGTTGAGGTGTGGCACTGTGATCAGCCGTGAAGGTGTGGCACTGTGATCAGCCGTGGAGGTGTGGCACTGTGATCAGCCGTGGAGGTGTGGCACTGTGATCGGCCGTGGAAGTGTGGCACTGTGATCAGCCGTGGAGGTGTGGCACTGTGATCAACCGTCGAGGTGTGGCACTGTGATCAGCCGTGGTGTGACACTGTGATCAGTCGAGGTGGTGTGGCACTGTGATCAGCCGTGGCGGTGTGGCACTGTGATCAGCCATGGAGGTGTGGCACTGTGATCAGCCGTGGAGGTGTGGCACTGTGATCAACCGTCGAGGTGTGGCACTGTGATCAGCCATGGAGGTGTGGCACTGTGATCAGCCGTGGTAGTGTGGCACTGTGATCAGCCGTGGTAGTGTGGTACTGTGATCAGCCGGGGAGATGTGGCACTGTGATCAGCCGGGAGGTGTGGCACTGTGGTCAGCCGGGGAGGTGTGGCACTGTGATCAGCTGGGGAGGTGTGGCACTGTGATCAGCCGGGGAGGTGTGGCACTGTGATCAGCCATGGAGGTGTGGCACTGTGATCAGCCGGGGAGGTGTGGCACTGTAATTAGCCGTGGTGTGGCAGTGCCACTGCCACACCACGCTATGATAGTGTGGCGCTACTGTGCAGTGGTTGTGTGGTAATGGTGTACCGTGTAGCATTCATTGTGTTCCCAGACGTACCATTGTGGTGTGGCACTGTGTTGTGGCTCTGATGTGGCACTGTTGTGTGGCACTGTAGTGTGGCACTGTGATGTGACACTGTAGTGTAGCACTGTAGTGTGACACTGTGGTGTAGCATTGTAGTGTGGCACTGTAGTGTGTCACTGTGGTGTAGCATTGTAGTGTGGCACTGTAGTGTGGCACTGTAGTGTGGCACTGTAGTGTGGCACTGTGGTGTAGCATTGTAGTGTGGCACTGTAGTGTGTCACTGTAGTGTGGCACTGTAGTGTGGCACTGTAGTGTGTCACTGTAGTGTGGCACTGTAGTGTGTCACTGTGGTGTAGCATTGTAGTGTGGCACTGTAGTGTGTCACTGTAGTGTGGCACTGTAGTGTGGCACTGTAGTGTGTCACTGTGGTGTAGCATTGTAGTGTGGCACTGTAGTGTGTCACTGTAGTGTGGCACTGTAGTGAACAGTGGAAATCCAAGGACGAGAGCTCAGCACTCACACGCCACCGCCGTCTCTCACCACTAATTGACGTGAGTGTTGGTGGTGGACACGCCCCTATTATTGGTGGTGTTGGTGGTGGACACGCCCCTATTATTGGTGGTGGTGGTGGACACGCCCCTATTATTTGGTGGTGGTGGTGGACACGCCCCTATTATTGGTGGTGGTGGACACGCCCCTATTATTGGTGGTGGTGGACACGCCCCTATTATTGGTGGTGGTGGTGGTGGACACGCCCCTATTATTGGTGGTGGTGGTGGACACGCCCCTATTATTGGTGGTGGTGGTGGACACGCCCCTATTATTGGTGGTGGTGGTGGTGGACACGCCCCTATTATTGGTGGTGGTGGTGGTAGACACGACCCTATTATTGGTGGTGGTGGTGGACACGCCCCTATTATTGGTGGTGTGGTGGTGGACACGCCCCTATTATTGGTGGTGGTGGTGGTGGACACGCCCCTATTATTGGTGGTGGTGGTGGACACGCCCCTATTATTGGTGGTGGTGGTGGACACGCCCCTATTATTGGTGGTGGTGGTGGACACGCCCTATTATTGGTGGTGGTGGTGGTGGTGGACACGCCCCTATTATTGGTGGTGGTGGTGGACACGCCCCTATTATTGGTGGTGGTGGACACGCCCCTATTATTGGTGGTGGTGGTGGTGGACACGCCCCTATTATTGGTGGTGGTGGTGGACACGCCCTATTATTGGTGGTGGTGGTGGACACGCCCCTATTATTGGTGGTGGTGGTGGTGGACACGCCCCTATTATTGGTGGTGGTGGTGGTAGACACGACCCTATTATTGGTGGTGGTGGTGGACACGCCCCTATTATTGGTGGTGGTGGTGGTGGACACGCCCCTATTATTGGTGGTGGTGGTGGTGGTGGACACGCCCCTATTATTGGTGGTGGTGGTGGACACGCCCCTATTATTGGTGGTGGTGGTGGACACGCCCCTATTATTGGTGGTGGTGGTGGACACGCCCCTATTATTGGTGGTGGTGGTGGTGGTGGACACGACCCTATTATTGGTGGTGGTGGTGGACACGCCCCTATTATTGGTGGTGGTGGTGGTGGACACGCCCCTATTATTGGTGGTGGTGGTGGTGGACACGCCCCTATTATTGGTGGTGGTGGTGGTGGACACGCCCCTATTATTGGTGGTGGTGGTGGTGGACACGCCCCTATTATTGGTGGTGGTGGTGTTGGACACGCCCCTATTATTGGTGGTGGTGGTGGTGGTGGACACGCCCCTATTATTGGTGGTGGTGGTGGTGGTGGACACGCCCCTATTATTGGTGGTGGTGGTGGTGGACACGCCCCTATTATTGGTGGTGGTGGTGGTGGACACGCCCCTATTATTGGTGGTGGTGGTGGTGGACACGCCCCTATTATTGGTGGTGGTGTGGTGGACACGCCCCTATTATTGGTGGTGGTGGTGGACACGCCCCTATTATTGGTGGTGGTGGTGGTGGACACGCCCCTATTATTGGTGGTGGTGGTGGTGGACACGCCCCTATTATTGGTGGTGGTGGTGGTGGACACGCCCCTATTATTGGTGGTGGTGGTGGTGGACACGCCCCTATTATTGGTGGTGGTGGTGGTGGTGGACACGCCCCTATTATTGGTGGTGGTGGTGGTGGACACGCCCCTATTATTGGTGGTGGTGGTGGTGGACACGCCCCTATTATTGGTGGTGGTGGTGGTGGACACGCCCCTATTATTGGTGGTGGTGGTGGTGGACACGCCCCTATTATTGGTGGTGGTGGTGGTGGACACGCCCCTATTATTGGTGGTGGTGGTGGTGGACACGCCCCTATTATTGGTGGTGGTGGACACGCCCCTATTATTGGTGGTGGTGGTGGACACGCCCCTATTATTGGTGGTGGTGGTGGTGGTGGACACGCCCTATTATTGGTGGTGGTGGTGGACACGCCCCTATTATTGGTGGTGGTGGTGGACACGCCCCTATTATTGGTGGTGGTGGTGGTGGACACGCCCCTATTATTGGTGGTGGTGGTGGACACGCCCCTATTATTGGTGGTGGTGGTGGTGGACACGCCCCTATTACTGATGGCGGTGGTGGACACGCCCCTATTATTGGTGGTGGTGGTGGACACGCCCCTATTATTGGTGGTGGTGGTGGTGGACACGCCCCTATTATTGTGGTGGTGGTGGTGGACACGCCCTATTACTGATGGCGGTGGTGGACACCCCCCTATTATTGGTGGTGGTGGTGGACACGCCCCTATTATTGGTGGTGGTGGTGGTGGACACGCCCCTATTATTGGTGGTGGTGGTGGTGGACACGCCCCTATTATTGGTGGTGGTGGTGGTGGACACGCCCCTATTATTGGTGGTGGTGGTGGACACGCCCCTATTATTGGTGGTGGTGGTGGACACGCCCCTATTATTGGTGGTGGTGGACACGCCCCTATTATTGGTGGTGGTGGACACGCCCCTATTATTGGTGGAGGTGGTGGTGGTGGTGGACACGCCCCTATTATTGGTGGTGGTGGTGGACACGCCCCTATTATTGGTGGTGGTGGTGGACACGCCCCTATTATTGGTGGTGGTGGTGGACACGCCCCTATTATTACTGATGGTGGTGGTGGACACGCCCCTATTATTGGTGGTGGTGGTGGTGGACACGCCCCTATTATTGGTGGTGGTGGTGGTGGACACGCCCCTATTATTGGTGGTGGTGGTGTGGACACGCCCTATTATTGTGGTGGTGGTGGTGGACACGCCCCTATTATTGGTGGTGGTGGTGGTGGACACGCCCCTATTATTGGTGGTGGTGGTGGTGGACACGCCCCTATACCAAAGAGCCGAAGCTGAACCTCCGCAAGCACAATTAGTTGAATGGCACACACACACACACACACACACACACACACACACACACACACACACACACACACACACACACACACACACACACACACACACACACACCCACACACCAGATATGTCTCTCCCCGGGTCAGAGGTCAAGGATTGAGGAGTCAGGAGGTCAAGAAGGAGAGGTCAGTTGTCAAGGGTCAACTGTTAGTCGATGTGAAGGATGACGGCTCGCGGGTCAAGTGGAGGAGAAGAACACCGCCATGGATGCTGTCATGTACTGAAGCTGGCATCAGGGAGCCGGTCGGCCGAGCGGACAGCACGCTGGACTTGTGATCCTGTGGTCCTGGGTTCGATCCCAGGCGCCGGCGAGAAACAATGGGCAGAATTTCTTTCACCCTATGCCCCTGTTACCTAGCAGTAAAATAGGTACCTGGGTGTTAGTCAGCTGTCACGGGCTGCTTCCTGGGGGTGGAGGCCTGGTCAAGGACCGGGCCGCGGGGACACTAAAAAGCCCCGAAATCATCTGAAGATAACCTCAAGAAGATAGTCATGTCATCCAACTGTCTCCCCCGAAACATGTATTTCTCTCAAGCTTGTTTGAAGCTGAATATCACGAGACTTTCAAGCTTGTTTCACGCCGAATATTACGAGACTTTCAAGCTTGTTTCACGCCGAATATTACGAGACTTTCAAGCTTGTCTCAAGCCTAATATTATGAAACTTTGCGTCAAATCCGAGTGTGAACTTTGACGCAAAGTAGAGACCACGTCCGGTGAGGCATGAGGAAAGGTTAGGCTGGTGGCCAGCGCGGGAACCCCAGCAGGTTGACGGTGGACGCAGCGCGTGACATTTCACAGTACTCCAAGAATGGTTCTACTTTCCGTCAAGTTGCCGGCGGGAGGTGTAATGGCATCATCTCGCCGGAGCTGTGCCGAGTGTCCGCTGGTAGACTCTGTGTCACAGTCCTTGTCACTCTCTTCTCACTGCCCCTGTCTGTACTCGCATATCAATGTCCACGGGGAAGTGAGGTCAAGCTCTTGGTCCCCAGCCTACCAGCCTTGCTCTACCCGTCGAGATATAATTCAACTATTCTTCAATTTCTTTCTTCATTATGCACCCCATACCCATCCCATGGACGGTGGTGTAACGGGTTACAGAGACACAAAATCGGTTCAGGAACTGAACCCTCTAGTTCGTTTAACAGTTCTGCTGACAGAGTTTACATTTAGTCAAGTCTACATCAGTAGATGTTACAAACTCCCAGAGGTATTTGTAGCCGAGCCTAAGCCTAGCAGTGGTAACATCTAGAAGTCTGCTAACATTATTGGATGACCCATAGACGTGCGGTACTTCCTGCATTACAGTATGATGATAGATGGAGTGATTGGTGTGAATTTCACTTTCCCTCAAGTCTACGAGATTTAGTTGATGTTCCCGGAATATTGCTGCCCTCAGGCTGCTCAAAGGCAGTCCAAGATGGTAATCAATTCCCTCTTTACGAGCAAAAGCCTTGGCCAACTCATCAGTTCTATCATGCATTCGGAGACCAATATGGGAAGGAATCCACAAGAGACAAACTCTGACTCCATCATTGATTATTTCATTATATCTGTGTCAAGCTTCAGAGACAAGCCCGTCACAGTTATGCCTTGGGGAGCTGAGGGCAGTCAAGGACGACAAGGAGTCACTTACAATTAGCGTGTCAACTTTGGATTCATATACGCGCTTGAGTGCATGTTTTGGCAACCAATTCTGTTTGAAGAGTGGAGGCCCAGTTACTTAGACGCGCTCCACACTCATGGGAGAAGGAACCATCTCTCTCTGTCACAACAACTGCACTTCCAGCTGCACCATGGGACTGATTCTAACCTTCGAATTCTGTCGACTTTGATCTTAAAGTTGTGGATGGCTTCCACAACTTTCTTTCAGTGAGTTCCACTTTGACCACCCGTACAGGGCTCGAGTATTTCCTTACATTACTTCGATTCATTTGTGTTTCCAACTTCATGCGTTCTCTTGTCCTTCTTTCTGGGGAAGACAGGCAGCAAATGAATATCTTGGTTCCGTGTGTTTAGCTAGTTTTCGAAAGATTTATCTGTTGATCAGTTAGTTATGTGTGTGTGGGAGGGAGTCATGTGTGCGTGTGGGAGTCACGTTTTTCCTGTAAATATCTGCTGTGCCCTAGCATTACTTTCCTCATTAGATTTGCGTGGTGTGCAGACCACGGAGGTCTGCGGGGGGGGGGGGGGGGGTCCCGGGGCCCGCAGGCCACTCACATACAGCATGAACAACGCTTTCCACATCACTCCAGCTCCACACCTCACCTGTGACTGTGACCCTTTGTGTTATGCCCGCCAGGTACTCTCTAATCCAGTAATATATTCTTGTCTCTCGATCTTATACAGTACCGAATGCTGACTACTGAGCCTCCCTTTTCCTCTCATTTTTGTGAAGGAAAAATAGGAGGAGGAGGTGGAGGAGAACACAGAGGAAGAGGACAGAGAGAGAGAGAGAGAGAGAGAGAGAGAGAGAGAGAGAGAGAGAGAGAGAGAGAGAGAGAGAGAGAGAGAGGAGCAGGGGGAGGGGAGAGAGACCCCACCAGCACCACTTGGAGACAATTACTCTGAGGATTACAGTGTCTCACTCTGGCCAACACAGGGACTAGTCTCACCCGGGTCACCACATTAATAAGATGTGCCCTTTGCTCCTTACTCCTCACCTACCACACTTACTCCTCACCTACCACACTTACTCCTCACCCACCACACTTACTCCTCACCCACCACACTTACTCCTCACCCACCACACTTACTCCTCACCCACCACACTTACTCCTCACCTACCACACACCCAGCTAGACCAACCCAGCCATGTTTCAATAGTACATTTTGTAACTATGTGGACAAACTAAAATTGTCCGGATAAAATAAAGCTGAAAGCCAAACTGAAATATTCCTAGGCTAGTATAGCACATATGTGTACTGTATTAGGTCTCAGATAGTGTGTATTAGGCCTAGGATGGTTAGGTTAGGGTTTATTAGCAACATAAATTCAAAATATTTTCCAGTTTGTCCAAATTCAACAGTCACAAATTTTACTTTCTAGTTATCCATTACGTCAATATATGTACGATGATCGACATAGTTACTATTTGTACTATCTAAACAGGAGTATGGGCTGCACACGCGCGCGCGCGCACACACACACACACACACACAACACACACACACACACACACACACACACACACACACACACACACACACACACTGATAGTATGAGGCTATAAGATGACCTAGACAGACTGAATGAATGGTCCAACAAATGGCTGCTAAAGTTCAACCCGAGTAAATGCAAAGTAATGAAACTAGGCAGTGGAAACAGGAGGCCAGACACAGGATACAGAATAGGAGATGAAGTACTTCATGAAACGGTCAGAGAGAAAGATCTAGGAGTTGATATCACACCAAAGCTGTCTCCTGAAGCCCACATAAAAAGAATTACATCTGCGGCATATGCGAGGCTGGCTAACATCAGAACAGAACAGGAACCTGTGTAAGGAATCATTCAGAATCTTGTACACCACATATGTAAGACGAATCCTGGAGTATGCGGCCCAGCATGGAGCCCGTACCTTGTCAAGCACAAGACGAAGCTGGAAAAGGTTCAGAGGTATGCCACTAGACTAGTCCCAGAACTAAGAGGCATGAGTTACGAGGAAAGGCTGCGGGAAATGCACCTCACGACATTGGAAAACAGAAGAGTAAGGGAAGACATGATCACAACCTACAAAATCATCAGGGGAAATGACAGGATAGACATGGATAAATTGTTTAAAACGGGTGGTACGCGAACAAGGGGACACAGGTGGAGACTGAGTACCCACATGAGCCACAGGGACGTTAGAAAGAACGATTTCAGTGCCAGAGTAGTTAACAGGTGGAATGCATTAAGCAGTAATGTGGTGGAGGCTGACTCCATACACAGTTTCAAATGTAGATATGATAGAGCCCAGTAGACTCAGGAACCTGTACACCAGTTGGTTGACGGTTGAGAGGCGGGACCAAAGAGCCAGAGCTCAACTCCCGCAAGCACAACTAGGTGAGCATACATCCCCAGGAAGCAGCCCGTAGCAGCTGTTGGTTTACTGCTAGATGAACAGAAGCATCAGGGTGAAATATACTGTGCCCAATTGTTTCTGCCTCCCAGGCAGAGGAGGCAGAAACACACGCGTGCGCACATATACTACTACACTATTGCAGACGTAGTGTGCAGCAGTGCAGAGAGAGCAACAAGTGGTGAGAGGGAGCAGACAAGGCGGTTGAGAGGGGCAGCAACAAGTTGTGAGAGGGAGCAGACAAGGCGGTGAGAGGGAGCAACACAAGTGGTGAGAGGGAGCGACATGGCGGTGAGAGGGAGCAGACAAGGCGGTGAGAGGGAGCAGACAAAGTGGTGAGAGGGCCAGACAAGGCGGTGAGAGGGAGCAGACAAGGCGGTGAGAGGAGCAAAGTGGTGAGAGGGAGCAGACATGGCGTGAGAGGGAGCAGACAAGGCGGTGAGAGGGAGCAAAGTGGTGAGAGGGAGCAGACATGGCGGTGAGAGGGAGCAGACAAGGGCGTGAGAGGGAGCAAAGTGGTGAGAGGGAGCAGACATGGCGGTGAGAGGGAGCAGACAAAGTGGTGAGAGGGAGCAGACAAGGTGGGGGAGAGAGAGAGGGGGGGGCAGGGACATGTTGGGGGGACGATGTTGTGAAAAGGTGGCAGCAATTTCCTGTAACATTGGCTCACAACTTTTGATTACTCGTCCTCTCTCCCCCTCTCCCCCGACCCTCTCCCCCTCTCCCCCGCCCTCTCCCCCTCTCCCCCGCCCCTCCTCTCCCCTCTCCCCCCCCTCTCCCCCATCCCCTCCCTCTGGCGATCGTCTCCCTCTCTCCCCCTGCTTAATTTTATCTTTCCATATCCTCTTTTTTTCATCCTGACTGTTCTTTTTGTTTCATGTCCCCTGCACGTGGCCGGTGCCAGGCTGGGGGGAGGAGAGCCGGGGCGGCACTACTCTTGTTGACACAGGGTGCCAGGCCCCTACTGGCGCGCGCGCGCACACGCACTGTACTATGGGAATACTGTAGTATAGGAAGGGCGCTGGTAGTTGAGTGGACAGCGCACGAGACTCGTAATCCTATGGCCCTGGTTGATTCCTGGCGCCGGCGAGGAACCATGGGCAGAGTTTTCTTTCACCCTGATGGTCCTGTTACCTTGCAGTAATAGGTACCTGGGAATTAGACAGCTGTTATTGGCTGCTTTTTGGGGGATGTGTGTGTGTGTGTGTGTGTGTGTTAGAGAGAAATATGTATATGTAGTAGATATAATAGAGGAAAAATAGATGGGTTAGAAAGGCGGGACCCAAGAGCTAAATAGCTCGATTCTATAGAAACAAATAGTAAACACAGACACACATACATTCTGTGTGTGTGTGTTACAAATGTGTGTGTGCCATGTCTGCCGCCGCCGGGGCCTCGAACACACAGTGCCACACTATTAATTACACCCCTCCTCATCAATACTGTCTAATTTACCTTACAAAGGTGTTGACGGGGGGGGAGCCGCGTGGTGTGGCGTGGTGTGGTGTGGTGTGGCGTGGTGTGGTATGGCGTGGCGTGGCGTGGTGTGGTGTGGTGTGGTGTGGCGTGATGTGGCGTGGCGTGGCGTGGTGTGGCGTGGCGTGGGTTGTGTGGCGTGGTGTGGTGGGTGTGGTATTGTGCAGTGATCTGTGACGTTGTATAGTGAGGCGTGATACACAGTGTTATTAAAGATTGTCTTGTAAGCACCTCGTGATGTCCTCACCTGCTGCTCTCACAGTCCCTGTGTATTCATTTCTCTTGTTGTGGTTCACATCTGTACTGTGCTCTATTACCATCATGCTCTCGTACGTCTCCTTCTGACCTCTAAGTGTTATCTTCTTGTATCTTATCCCCTTCATTTATTGGGGTGTGGGCATAAATCTCCATTCAGCATCTTTGTATTTCTTAGTTGTGAAGTCCACTATATTTTGTGTATCTTTGAGCCGCTTTATTCCTCATGATGTTCTCAATGATAATTCTCTGACATTTTAGGAAAGCTTCGCTTCCACTCCTTTTCCAACCACTTGGGATGGACGGTAGAGCGACGGTCTCGCTTCGTGCAGGTTGGCGTTCAATCCCCGACCGTCCAAGTAGTTGGGCACCATTCCAACCCCCGTCCCATCCCAAATCCTTATCCTGACCCCTTCCAGTGCAATATAGTCGTAATGGCTTGGCGCTTTCCCCTGTAAACTCCCTCCCTCCCTCCTCCTCCAGCCACACCCTTCATGATCATTACACTGTTGTTGTTTAAGATTCGCTACTCTGAACACATAGTTCCAAGCAGCACGGGCTAGGGTGAGCCCGTAGTGGACTGATCATTACACAGTCAACAACCAGTCAATACGACCAGTGGTGTAGTGACCTCGTCTCATTATGGATGCTGGCAGTGTTCATCTCTGCGTGAAGGACAGGGATTAATGGTCGCCCTCTCTTTGTTTCCTCTTTAATGTCTTAAATTAGGAAGTTCCTCTCCACTGTTCTGTCAGCTTCACTCTCCATGTCACTTCTTCGGACTCGCATCCAATATTCCCAGTCAACTTGTCATAGTTAAGTCTACCATTACTATAGTTTTTCCTCTCAATCAGAGGGATATTTCAGTTCTACGTCGCTCTACCGTCCACCCCATGTTGTTGGGAGAGGGAAGGAGGGCGCCCACAGTCGTTAACCACCTGTTAACTCACTTTGACTATAGCGAGGGGGGGGGGGCTCCCCAGGGGAAGTGGGCTAGGGTGGCGGGACCTGAGGGATATTCAAGGGTGTCTTGGGACACCCCTGAGTCGGAGGTCGTGTTTAAGGGTGATCTCGGGGGGTTAGGCGAGGGTAGGGGTGACCCCAGTTGGCAGGCGGGTCTTTGTCAACCAAGACAGGGGGTCTTAGGGTGACTCATAGAAGGTGACAGGTCTTAGGGTGACCCCAGGTTATGAAAGGGGGGGGGTCTTTAGGGCGTCCCCAGGGCAGGGGGTGAGGCGAGGGAGGGGGGAGACCCCCAGGGGAGCAGATGAATTAGGAGGACTCCACCAGCATCACTTATCCGAAGACTCAGGCCAGTGGTGATGACATGTTAGCCTCGGGGCTGGACCTCTCCTCCTCCTCCTCCTGCACCCTCCGGGTCAACAAAACATGTACTGTCCTGGTGATGTGGTGGTGGTGGTGGAGACGGGGGCGCGTGCTGTCTCGACGCTGGCTGCCTCCCTACATTCTCCTTGAGTGAGCGCTTTACGATGGCACTAAGACTGTTATTCGACAAGGAAAACCAGTTAAAAACTAACTCAGTTTTAGTACAGAGTGAAGAGACTAGTAGTTGAGTGCCTCGCGGACCCTCTAGTGTACCATATATGAACATCTATAATCAATAGTGACACAAGCCTGAAAATCAACATTTTGCAGACGATACCAAAAAAGGGGGCGAGAAATAAATTTATGAGACTGATAAGGGCTTCAATTTAGATGGGAGATGCGCTTTAAAATAGACGAAACATTGGCAGACCTCAGCAATTTATGGATATAGTGAGCTATACATAATATATATATATATAATTATATATATATATAATATATATATATATATATATACTATACTTAGTATATATATCATATTATATATATGTCCGTAGCCTAGTAGCCAGAACGCACTTCTTCAGCCTACTATGCAGCGCCCCGATTTGCCTAATAATGCCAAGTTTTCATGAATTTAATATATTTTCTCTCATTGTTTTCTTATGAAATGATAAAGCTACCGCATTTCATTTTGTATGATGAGGTCATTATTGTTTTATTGGAGGTTAAGTGAACTAACGTATTATATGACCGAACCTAACCAACCCTTACACTAACCTAACCGTAGTCTTTAGTCAGGTTATGTTAGGGTAGGTAGCCGAAAAGTTAGCTTAGGGTAGGTTATGGTAGGTAGGTATAGGGTAGTCGAAAAACAATTAATTCATGGACTTGGCGTTATTAGGCAAATCGGGCCCCTTGCATATGTAGGCCTGAGAAGTGCGTTCTGGCTACTAGGTACGCAACCAGTATATATATATTATAATATATATAGTATCATATATATAAGATCATATATATATATAGATATATATATCTATATATATAGATATAGTATACTAAGTATATAGCGCAGATTATGATAATAATAATGTGCACTATACTTAGCACGTCATGGTGCTCACAAGTGAGGCTACCCGTCATGTTCAGTTCCTTACGACAAGAACACCGACCGTTCTCTGTCCACCTGACTGACCTCTGTCACTACAGTATGATACTGTACCCGAGCGGTAAGAGCACAGATTTGTGGGTCTAGCATCCTTGTGAGACGGTAAACAGTAAACGTAGTCCTTTCCCTGTGGCTAGTAGTTGCAACCACCCGTTATCAGTAGTTTGGTGCACACACTGGTTCTCAGTAGTTGTGTGCAACAACTGTTTATCAGTAGTGTTGCAACACTTATCAGTTCTGATTGTGCTACAGCATTAATCAGTAGTTGTCGCAACACTGTATCAGTATTTGCTGCAAACAGTTTCAGTAGTTTTGTTGCGCGCAGCATTGTTATCAGTAGTTGTTGCAACACTGTTATAAGTAGTTGTTGCAACACCTGTTATCAGTATTTGTTGCAGCACTGTTTCAGTAGTATGTGCAAGTCCAAACCACTGTTATCAGTAAGTTGCTATGCAACACTGTTGCTCAGATAGTTGTTTGCATTGTTATCAGTAGTTGTTGCAGCCCTGTTATCAGTAGTTGTTGCATTTTAGTACTTGTTGGACTCAGTAGTTGTGTTGCAACACTGTTCTCACAGTAGTGTTGCATACACGTTTTCATCTAGTTGCAACACTGTTTCAGTAGTTGTTAGCAGCGAATGCTGTATCAGTATCGTTGGTGCACAGTTACTGTTATACAGTATTGGTTGCTAGCACTTTTATCAGTAGTTGTTGCAACCACTGTTATCAGTAGTTGTTGCAAAACTGTTATCAGTAGTTGTTGCAAAACTGTTATCAGTAGTTGTTGCAAAACTGTTATCAGTAGTTGTTGCAACACCTGTTATCAGTAGTTGTTGCAGCACTGATTATCGCAGAGTTGTGCAGTAGTGTTATCAGGTAGTCGCAACACTATCAGCAGTTGTTGCAAACAATGTTATCAGTAGTTGTTGCAAAACTGTTATCAGTAGTTGTTGAAACTGTTATCAGTAGACTGGGCAGCACTCGTTCAGTATGTTGTTGCATAGCAACTGTTATGAGTGTGCATCGCGACCGAGTACTTTATCAGTAGTTGTTGACATAGTAAATGTTATAAGTTAGTTAGTTGCGAGCATATTGTCTTTATCTAGGTTAGTTGTTGCAAAACTGTTAATCAGGTAGTGGTTGCTGCACCTGTTATCTATTAGTTTGTTGCACAAGCTGTCTGTTATCAGTAGTTGTTTGCAGCACTGTATCAGTAGTTGTTGCTTAGCGCACCTGTTCCTCAGTGTGTGACAGCACTGTTGATCAGTAGTTGTGCTTAACACTCTGTTATCAGTAAGTTGTTTCAACACTGTTATCAGTAGTTTTTGCAGCACTGTTATCAGTAGATGTTGCAGCACTGTTATCATTAGTTGTTGCAGCACTGTTATTAGTAGTTGTTGCAGCACTGTTATAAGTAGTTGTTGCAGCACTGTTATCAGTAGTATTTGTTGCAACACTGTTATCAGTAGTGGTTGCAACACCTGTTATCAGTATTTGTTGGATGCGAGCACTGTTGTCAGTGCTGTTGCCAGTACTGTTATCAGCAGTGTCGCAACATTGTTCACATAGTTGTTGCTGCAACACTGTTATCAGTAGTTGTTGCACCACTGTTATCAGTAGTTGTTGCAACACTTTTATCAGTAGTTGTTGCAACACTTATCAGTAGTTGTTGCAACATTGTTATCAGTAGTTGTTGCAGTACTGTTATCAGTAGTTGTTGCAAAACTGTTATCAGTAGTTGTTGCAAAACTGTTATCAGTAGTTGTTGCAAAACTGTTATCAGTAGTTGTTGCAACACTTATCAGTAGTTGTTGCAGTACTTGTTATCAGTAGTTTAGTAGTACTCTTGATCAGTTTTAGTTGCTGGCAAACACTGTTATCAGTAGGTGTCCTGCACACCTACTGTGTTCAAGTAGTGTGTATGGCAAACCTGTTATCGTCGTTTTTGCAGTGTAGTATCAAGTAGTTGTGCATGCATATGTTATCTAGTAGTCTGTTGCAGCACTGCTAATCGAGTAGTTAGTTTGGCTGACTATGTCACTGTATTCAGGATGTTGCACAATGTTTATCGTAGTTGCTTGCCAAACAATGTTATCATTGTTGTGGCAAACGCACGTGGTGATTCGCGAGTAGCCTGATGTGTGTTTTGACAAAAGATATAGTTATCAGAGTTGTTTGCAACACATGGTCTCCCGAGAGTTGTTGCAACATCTGTTCGCACAGTATGTGTTGCCAACAAGTTATCCGTGTGTTGCAAACACAGTTATCAAGTAGTGTTTCCCACTGTTACTCAGGCTAGTTGTGGCAGACTGTTATCAGCCGTTGTTGCAAGCACCCTTGTTTACAGTAGTGCTTGTTCGGCGCTGAACGCATCTTTTGTTATCAGTAGGTGTTGCAACCGTGTATATCAGTAGTGTGTGCAACAATTGTTATCAGTTAACTGTGCAGCACGTTATCATTAGTTGTTGGAACACTGTTATCAGTAGTTGTTGCAACACCTGTTATCAGTATTTGTTGCAACACTGTTATCAGTATGTTTGTATTCTGCAACACTGTATTCGTAGTTGTTGCAGCGCTGTTATCAGTAGTTGTTGCAGCACTGTTATCCAGTAGTGTTGAACAGACACTGTTACAGTAGTTGTGGCTAGCACTGTTATCAGTAAGTTGTTATGCAGCACTGTGATCAGTGAGTTGCAGCACTGTTTCAGTAGTTGTATGCCAAACCCATGTATCGTAGTTGTTGCAACACTGTTATCGTAATTAGTTGCATAGACAGCGTATCAGTAGGTTGGTGCAACATGTTTTAGGCAGGAGTTTGGGCCAGACACAGTACTTGTTATCAGTAGTTGTTGAAACACTTATCAGTAGTGTTTGCAAACCGTTATCAGTATATGTTGCAACAACTGTTATCAGTAGTTGCAGCATTGTTATCAGTAGTTGTTGCAACACTTATCAGTAGTTGTTGCAACACATGTTATTATCAGTAGTGTGCAATAACTTATCAGAGTGTGCAACACTTATCAGTGTTGTGGCAACACATTGTTGTATCAGTAATGTTGCAATACCTGTTATCATTAGTTGTTGGAACACTGTTATCAGTAGTTGCAACACCTGTTATCAGTATTTGTTGCAGAACTGTTTTCAGTAGTTGTTGGAACACTGTTATCAGTAGTTGTTGGTACTTGGTCTCAGTAATTGTTGCAGCACTGTTATCATTAGTTGTTGCAGCACTGTACCTAGAGTGTGCTGACTGTTGATCAGTAGTTGTTGCATCACTGTTATCAGTAGTTGTTTCAGCACTGTTATCAGCAGTTGTTGCAGCACTGTTATAAGTAGTTGTTGCAGCACTGTATCATTAGTTGTTGACAAAAACTACTGTAACAGTGCTGCAAACAACTGCTGATAAACAGTGGCTGCAAAAATATGATAACAGAGTTGACAACAAACTATGATACAGTGCCTGCAACATACTACTGATAACAGGCGCTCAGCCAACAACATGATTAACAGGCTTGGAACAAATTACTTATAACAAGTAC
>WNGS01158745.1:2794919-2802635 GCA_020271785.1 Procambarus virginalis | reverse complement strand
GTGTGTGTGTGTGTGTGTGTGTGTGTGTGTGTGTGTGTGTGTGTGTGTGTGTGTGTGTGTGTGTGTGTGGTGTGTGTGTGTGTGTGTACTCATCTAATTGTACTCACCTAATTGTGCTTGCGGGGGTTGAGCTTTGGCTCTTTGGTCCCGCCTCTCAACTGTCAATCAACTGGTGTACAGATTCCTGAGCCTACTGGGCTTATCATATCTACATTTGAAACTACTGTGTGTGTGTGTGTGTGTGTGTGTGTGTGTATTCACTTAGTTGTATTCACTTAGTTGTATTTTACGGGGGTTGAGCTTTGCTCTTTCGGCCCGCCTCTCAACTGTCAATCAACTGTTTACTAACTACACAAACTACTTTTTTTTTCCACACCACACACACACACACACACCAGGAAGCAGCCCGTGACAGCTGACTAACTCCCAGGTACCTATTTACTGCTAGGTAACAGGGGCATTCAGGGTGGAAAGCAACAACTACTGATAACAGGTGTTGCAACAACTACTGATAACAGTGTTGCAACAACTACTGATAACAGGTGTTGCAACAATTACTGATAACATGTGTTGCAACAACTACTGATAAGTGTTGCAACAACTACTGATAAGTGTTGCAACAACTACTGATAACAGTGTTGCAACAACTACTGATAACAGGTGTTGCAACAATTACTGATAACAGTGTTGCAACAACTACTGATAACAGTGTTGCAACAACTACTGATAACAGTGCTGCAACTACTGATAACAGTGCTGCAACAACTACTGATAACAGTGCTGCAACAACTACTGATAACAGGTGCTGCAACAACTACTGATAACAGGTGCTGCAACAACTACTGATAACAGTGCTGCAACAACTACTGATAACAGTGTTGCAACAACTACTGATAACAGGTGTTGCAACAATTACTGATAACAGGTGTTGCAACAACTACTGATAACAGTGTTGCAACAACTACTGATAACAGTGCTGCAACAGTTACTGATAACAGTGTTGCAACAACTACTGATAACAGTGTTGCAACAACTACTGATAACAGTGTTGCAACAACTACTGATAACAGGTGCTGCAACAACTGCTGATAACAGTGCTGCAACAACTACTGATAACAGTGTTGAAACAACTACTGATAACAGTGTTGCAACAACTACTGATAACAGTGTTGCAACAACTACTGATAACAGTGTTGCAACAACTACTGATAACAGTGTTGCAACAACTACTGATAACAGTGTTGCAACAACTACTGATAACAGTGTTGCAACAACTACTGATAACAGTGTTGCAACAACTACTGATAACAGTGTTGCAACAACTACTGATAACAGTGCTGCAACAACTACTGATAACAGTGCTGCAACAACTACTGATAACAGTGCTGCAACAACTACTGATAACAGTACTGCAACAACTACTGATAACAGTGTTGCAACAACTACTGATAACAGTGTTGCAACAACTACTGATAACAGGTGTTGCAGCAACTACTGATAACAAGAGTACTACTACAACTACTGATAACAAGTACTGCAACAACTACTGATAACAGTGCTGCAACAACTACTGATAACAGTGCTGCAACAACTACTGATAACAGGTGCTGCAACAACTACTGATAACAGTACTGCAACAACTACTGATAACAGTGCTGCAACAACTACTGATAACAGTGCTGCAACAACTACTGATAACAGTGTTGCAACAACTACTGATAACAGTGCTGCAACAACTACTGATAACAGTGTTGCAACAACTACTGATAACAATGTTGCGACAACTACTGATAACAAGTACTGCAACAACTACTGATAACAGTGCTGCAACAACTACTGATAACAGTGTTGCAACAACTACTGATAACATTGTTGCAACAACTACTGATAACAGGTGCTGCAACAACTACTGATAACAGTGCTGCAACAACTACTGATAACAGTGTTGCAACAACTACTGATAACAAGTACTGCAACAACTACTGATAACAGTGTCGCAACAACTACTGATAACAGTGTTGCAACAACTACTGATAACAGGTGTTGCAACAACTACTGATAACAGTGTTGCAACAACTACTGATAACAAGTACTGCAACAACTACTGATAACAGTGCTGCAACAACTACTGATAACAGTGCTGCAACAACTACTGATAACAGGTGCAGCAACAACTACTGATAACAGTGTTGCAACAACTACTGATAATAAGTACTGCAACAACTACTGATAACAGTACTGCAACAACTACTGATAACAGTACTGCAACAACTACTGATAACAGTGCTGCAACAACTACTGATAACAGTGCTGCAACAGCTACTGATAACAGTGTTGCAACAACTACTGATAACAGTGCTGCAACAACTACTGATAACAGTGTTGCAACAACTGCTGATAAGTGTTGCAACTACTGATAACAGTACTGCAACAACTACTGATAACAGTGCTGCAACAACTACTGATAACAGGTGTTGCAACAACTACTGATAACAGTGTTGCAACAACTACTGATAACAGGTGTTGCAACTACTGATAACAGTGTTGCAACAACTACTGATAACAGTGTTGCAACAACTACTGATAACAGTGCTGCAACAACTACTGATAACAGTACTGCAACAACTACTGATAACAGCATTGCAACAACTACTGATAACAGGTGTTGCAACTACTGATAACAGTGTTGCAACAACTACTGATAACAGGTGTTGCAACAACTACTGATAACAAGTACTGCAACAACTACTGATAACAGTGCTGCAACAACTACTGATAACAGTACTGCAACAACTACTGATAACAGTGTTGCAGCAACTACTGATAACAGTGTTGCAACAACTACTGATAACAGTGCTGCAACAACTACTGATAACAGGTGTTGCAACCACTACTGATAACAGTGTTGCAACAACTACTGATAACAGTGCTGCAACAACTACTGATAACAGTGTTGCAGCAAATACTGATAACAGTGTTGCAACAACTACTGATAAGTGTTACAACAACAACTGATAAGTGTTGCAACAACTACTGATAACAGTGTTGCAACAACTACTGATAACAGTGTTGCAACAACTACTGATAACAGGTGTTGCAACTACAGCCAGGACAACTACGTTACTGTTTACCTTCTCCAAGGTGCAACCCACAACTGTGCTCTTAACTCTCGGGTACATATTTACTGTTAGGTGAACAGAGGCATCAGGTGACAAGAAACGTCGGTTGTCTTGTCAAGGACTTGAACATAGGAGCCTCAGTTGTGAGCACATGACGTGCTAATATATCATTATATTATATCATATACTGCGTATATATTATATACTATATATATATATATATATATATATATATATATATATATATATATATATATATATATATATATATATATATATATATATGTCGTACCTAGTAGCCAGAACGCACTTCTCAGCCTACTATGCAAGGCCCGATTTGCCTAATAAGCCAAGTTTCCATGAATTAATTGTTTTTCGACTACCTAACCTACCTAACCTAACCTAACCTAAGCTAACTTTTTCGGCTACCTAACCTAACATAACCTATAAAGATAGGTTAGGTTAGGTAGGGTTGGTTAGGTTCGGTCATATATCTACGTTAATTTTAACTCCAATAAAAAAAATTGACCTCATACATAATGAAATGCGTAGCTTTATCATTTCATAAGAAAAAAATTAGAGAAAATATATTAATTCATGAAAACTTGGCTTATTAGGCAAATCGGGCCTTGCATAGTAGGCTGAGAAGTGCGTTCTGGCTACTAGGTACGACATATATATATATATTATAATATATATATATATATATATATATATATATATATATATATATATTATATATATATGTATATCCACTATATCATTAAATTGCATCTGCCAATGTTTCGTCTATTTAAAGCGCATCTCCCATCTAAATTGAAGCCCTTATCAGTCTCATAAATTATTTCTCGCCCCCTTTTTTTGTATCGTCTGCAAAATGTTGATTTTCAGGCTGTGTCACTATTGATTATAGATGTTCATATATGGTACACTAGAGGGTCCGCGAGGCACTCAATACGGTCTCTCACTCTGACTAAAACTGAGTTTATTTTTTAACTGTTTCCTTTGAAATAACAGTCTTAGCCATCGTGTCTTCCCTTCCCATCTACGGACCTCTAAGAGTCTAAGCGAGTCCCACGCGAGGCTCAGTAGCCTAGGCTTCACTAAAGTCGAGGCACGCATTGTCAACATCCTTTCCACTCCTAACGTCTCGAAATATATGGGAAAATAATATGTTAAACACGATGTAAAGCCATGTTTAGGGATTGTTAAACAGGATCGGTCTATGGAAAAGGCCATGTTAGGGGTTGTTAAACAGGATCGGTCTATGGAAAAGGCCCCTGTTAGGGGTTGTTAAACAGGATCGGTCTATGGAAAAGGCCCCTGTTAGGGGTTGTTAAACAGGATCGGTCTATGGAAAAGGCCCTGTTAGGGGTTGTTAAACAGGATCGGTCTATGGTAAACGCCCTGTTAGGGGTTGTAAACAGGATCAGCCTATGGTAAACCTATGCTGGGAGTTTCCGTACACACGGCTTGAGAGAGATGACGTTATATCCGTACTTACGGATGTAACGAATCCGGCCAGCTAATAAAAGAATACTGGACGATGTCGGTGTGTGTGCGTGTTACCCGATGCGTGAATTGCTTGATCAGTCAGGTTCAGCACCATTTGTTCAGCCCAGTAATTAGATAGGTGACCACGAGGATAACCTCCCTCCGTGCATGCACCCACAACTCCTCCATAATTAAAGGTTACATTCAAGGTAATGTGGAATAGTTTATATGACTTAGGGGCGTGGAATACGTAAGTACTGTGACCACCACCTCACCAATGATAATCATAGTACTGTGTACGTTTAGGGGTGATCCCGAGCGGCATGGGTTCGAATCCAGGTCGGGTCATTTAGTTCTTTGTGAATTAAGGTTTTCGCGTTCATGCAGCCTGTCTCTCTCTCTCTCTGTATATATATATATATATATATATATATATATATATATATATATATATATATATATATATATATATATATATTTATAATAAATCGATGTAAATATGATCTTTATATTGTATATTATTTAATAAAGAAAAAACAAACTGCAATTCATAAAAAAAAACGAGAAAGCCTCCAGTCATTAGGCTTCTTTACAATGTGTCATTGCGGCCAGAGGAAAATGTATTCATGTGCAGATTTTCTGTGACTACTGAACTTTGGTAACGGACACACCAAAGTTCCGCGCCGTCCGTGTGGTCCGTCACCATTCAGAACAGCAGGAACTGACGTCCTTCCTGCCCTTGACACACTCATGATTGAGCAACCTGTCCTCTTAAAAAGAACGTCGCTTTTGGTCGTTTGCCAGTATGGCCGAATTTGGACGTAATTTGAAAATGGAAGAAAATGAAAATAAATTTGGGATTTTTTTTTTCAACAACAGTAAGTTAAGGGTCCTCTGATAGGTTAGGTGGGCAGGAAATTCTCATAAAGTTTCAAAACGTTATGAAAAACGTTAATTTAAAGTGTCCTCTCATAACCTCTGCGCGTACGCCGGACGACTCAAATAGAAAACGGAACAGAACGTCACTTTTGTGAGTCGATTTCATTTCAAATTACGTCCAAATTTGGCCATATCGCGCAAACGAGCCAAAAGTGACGTTATTTTTAACAGGGACGGGTTGGTGACAGACTTCATATTCTAAGGGAAACTAATACAAAAATGACCGTGTTTACGTTTTCTGTCGCCACGATGGCCGAGACAAAATAGAAGTTTAATGACTGGGTTATTTCTCAAAGCTTTCTGGTTAGTAAGCGTTATTTCCTAAATGCTTATACCTCCAAAGTATAGAAAAAATGGCTATTATTTCCCATAAACTTTACTTTTGTGCCCAGGACAATGATACTCATTGGACTTAATGAGTATCATTGGAAATAAGTAAATATGTAAATATCATTGTCCTTTTTAGGCATAAACAAATTAGTAAATAACACTTACTACCCAGGAACAAAAATTTTATTACATTGTGTTATGCAGCTACACAAGCAACATTTTCAGCTATACAATTACACAGTTACGTAGACACACAAGTACACAGCTACACAGTTCGGGTGTTTATAACAAGAGGACAATGTTTGGACAGGTGAAGGATGGGTTGCCACTTCAGCCGCGAGAACTACTGCTACTCGCTGTCCTGTTGCTTCTGTGTCAAGAACAGAGCTGCCTGCTACTGGATAGGCGGGGTCGGCATTGTGAGTTACCTGCTACCCCTTTTGTTATGCTCAACACTCCCCTGAGTTATATACCTGCTACTCCCTCTTGTTTTGCAAATACATAGTTACTATGTATTCTTAGCATCCTTACTTTCGTTTATGTAATAATGAACTTTGTGTATCAGCGAACTCTATAAAAAAAAAAATGTTTGAATCTATCGATGGATATTGATTCATTCGTTCTCGACTCATAAATGGGGATCCCGGTTTGATCCTTGGGTGGGACAGTAGTAGTAGTTGGGCACTTTTCTTTTCACCTAATGCCGCTGTTCACCTAGCAGTAAACAGGTACCCGGGGTACATATTTTACTGCTAGATGAACATCGGCATCAAGTGAAAGGAAACCGTGCTCAAGCGTTTCTGTCCCGCCCGAGGATTGAAACCAGGTCCCTCGGTTGTGAGTCGAGGACGTAGACCACTGTGCTCACACCATTAAGTAGGACTCGACAGACGAGTCACAGAAACAAAATAAGTAAAAATTTTGTTGGAAGGGATAGGATAAGGAACTGGGATATGAGGACAAGGATCTAGGATAGGGAGACAAGGAGCTGGAATAGGATTGAGGGGAAGGAACCGTACCTAGAAGCACTGGAACCATTCAAGATCGAGCCGACCCTGCAACAAGCCAGGCCGTCGCTGTCCCTCCAAGTCCAACTGGTTGGAGCAACAGAGTATTTACCTCAGCCTGTTTTTAAATGACTTTTTCTTAAGATGAATGGAAAATATTGTCATGATTCATTATTTTCTGGGCAGATCTGGGGCGGGTTCGCGACTGTGGTGGATTTTATCAGCGCCTATCTTCCCTACCAGTACTGCCAACGGTGCCTCGACTATAAATTAAGTAAGCCATCATGAACTTTTCCCCTCACACTAACTTACTGATCTTATCTATTTGTACAATTACAAGAAATGACAAGTTTTTTTTTAACATTTTGGTTGGGATGTGTTACAAGTGAGTGAAGGTGCTGTAACACGCGTGAGGTGAACATCCTCCACTGGTGAGTGTAGTGTGTTTATAGTTCCGGGCTAAAGTGGCGTGCTTGTGTACTGACAGATGGTAATCTCAGCTACGCCGGCGGGTGCATCAACGCCGTCCAGTGGCTACTGTGCTTGCTGCTGATCTACGGTGCCAGGAAGGTCAGTACCCCCTGCTCATGTTGTTCCTTCCATACCTACCTGTCCCCTCTCTCCTTCAAGCTGACTTCTTCTTCATAATAATGTTCTCCTTCATGATGCCTGCTCATCCCACTGACGCTGAGCGCTTCTCTCGACAGTCTGCCTTCTGGCAGTGGGATAATGTGCAGTCCTCCCACTATTTTATTTCTTGCCTGGCAACTATCACGCTGATGTAACGATTCATTTCTCGGATGGCTTGCTATTTTAACCTTTAGAAT
>WNGS01158745.1:2782419-2792419 GCA_020271785.1 Procambarus virginalis | reverse complement strand
AATGGGTAGCTTTATCATTTCATAAGAAAAAAATTAGTGAAAATATATTAATTCATGAAAACTTGGCTTATTAGGCAAATCAGGCCTTGCATAGTAGGCTGAGAAGTGCGTTCTGGCTACTAGGTACGACATATATATATATATATATATATATATATATATATATATATATATATATATATATATATATATATAGCTTGTATATATATTATACACAGCCTGTATATATTATATACACAGCCTGTATATATTATATACACAGCTAGTATATACAGGGTCCCGGTAGTGGCTGGGTTCGTTCTCGACGCACAATCGAGTATTCCAGGTTCAAATCCCGGGTGGAACAGATATGGTTGGGCACATTTCCTTTCATCTAAGGCCTCTGTTCACCTAGCAGTGAGTAGGTACTCGGGAGTTAGTCAGCTGTTGTGGGGGTTGCATCCTGGGCGGGGGTCAGTAATTCGTCCTTGGGGAGGGGTGGGGGGGACCTGGATAAAAACCAAACGTGTATGAATACACTCTGGCTTCCTGTCCCCGGACACAGTGAATTATTTATTATGCACAGGCATAGATTTTATACTATGTAATCCTATTTAATGCTATGTAATCCTATTGAATGCTATGTAATCTTTTAACAGCTGGCCCTGACCTTCACCCCGCCGGAGGAGCCTCTGCGCCCCGTCCCGCCCAACTCCCCCACCAGGAAGCACAAGAGACGCAAGCGGCGGGTCAACCCGCCCTGCAGCCCACCATCCGCACCCTGGTGGGGGCCGCCGTCAAGCTCCAGTGCGAGATGACCCGCATCCGCTGGCGCGACGACGACCCCGAGGTCATCATTATCCCCAAGAGGTGGAGCAATGAAGTGGAGCAGCGTAGCCTTAGGTCAGGCCTAGAACGGGGTGGGGGAGAAGACGATGGGAGAGAAGACGATGGGAGAGGGGACGATGGGAGAGGGGACGATGGAAGAGGGGACGATGCTGTAGCGGAGGGGAAAGAACACGAGACTAAGGACGGGCAGACACCGAAGGCGAAAATATCTCACAAGAAGAAGAAAAAGAAATCCCGAGAGAGGAGGCAAAGGAGAGCTGGCAACCCAGAAGCCGAAATGAACGAAGAAGACACAAGAAAGAAAGGAAACAGGCGAAACAGAAAAGTGAAATAAGGAGCAGTGAAGGAGGAAAGACAGAATCAGAGAAAGGAGAGAGAGACGAGGTAGACTCCGAGAGCGAGCGAGGGAAGCATACCCAGGCGACAGGTGAGTCTGACCCCTGTCATTACCATCTGTTAAATTCATATTCAAATACTTTATTCATAAATGTTTGCACATTTACACTTGGGTTAGTTTACACAAATTTCCAGCATATTGACCAAAATGAAAGTCATAATAACATAACATGTAATAATTATAATCATATACTATAAATTTTAGATATAGATTTAGAAGCTACTAACTCTTAAAGCTTAGAACTGACAAGATACTGACAGGATAACCTGGCATGTATCACGATGTGAATATACCACTAGCACAATGGTCTAGGTACTCTACTCACAATCGAGAGACCCGGGTTCAGTTCCCGGGTAGGACAGAAACGGTTGGGTACGTTTCCTTTCACTTGATGTGTCTGTTCACCTATTAGTAGTAAATAGGAACCCGGGAGTTAGGAAGGTATTGTGGGTTACATCCTGGGGAAGGTCAGTAGCTGGCCTGGTGGAGGGGGTGCATGGAGATCTAGATAAGCCTAATGTACAGGTTTCCTGTCCCCGAAAACAGAAATTGTATAACTATGGTACTGACGGGATAATCTTGTGGGTATGTAAAAAGGGGTCACGCGCGCGCACACGTGTGCGTGTAAAATTATTATTACATAAGCCTTGTTTACATAAAATAGGCTTGTGTATGACTAGTTTACTTAAATTAGGTTTATGTAAGTGGCGAACTTTTAGAAGGGTTGGTAACATGTATATATTTTTGCAGGAAGGAGACACGTGGCCGGGAGTGTTGGTGGCGAGACCTTGGCCGTCCTGGAGGAAGACGACCAAGGCCTCTGGACCACAGGCCAGAGGAGAGAATCTCCTGTTAAGGGAGAGGCTGCCGGGGAGTGCATTGAGGGCTACACCTCCATCCAACTCGGCGATACACAAGTGAAGTGGGTGCTTCACGATCTCAAGGATCAAATGCAGCTCTCTCCCTCACAGAGTATCAGCCCAGTAAAGCAACTCCTACTTCCAGAAGGCTCTTCGTCACCTGCTGAGTTATCCGATGAAGTCTTCCCAAAGACATCACCATCCCGAAGCCTCCCGACACAGTTCATAGAGTCCAAAGGAATGACGCTCCGTGGACACTCTTCGCTGCCGGAGGGGATAGAGCGCATGGAGAACCTGAACCATTTGGAGACTCTTGGCAGTCTCAGCTGTGTGGAAGCGGAGGCTGGGAGCTACGTCCCTCTCGCTCTTCGCGGTAGTTCCCCAGCCCGAAATTACGCGAGGCGTATCTCTTATAAAATAGCAATTGAGTGTGACACACTCGATACCGGATATGATTCAAGTGAGGTGTGACGACTGTGTGAAGACAATTAGATGCTAGATGAATCAAGACATCAACAGACACGAATTAAACAGTTGCACTGAAGCAGCTTAACCTACGAGGCGCGTATCTACTGACGGCACAATTAAGAAATGATGGAAACAAAGTGGAGTGCTAACACCGAGGTTATCACATGTAAAGTAACTACTTGCCGTCTAACAACGATAGTTACCAAACAAAAGACAAAACAGCAAAACTGGCTAAGTGTAGTTACTGGATGATTACACTAGTACGCTCGTAGTGTCCCGTCTTCCTGGTTGTGTCATATAACCCTTTGGAACTGCAAAAGTGAGCTATCTAATGTTAAGTGTTAGTGAATAATAAGTGGGTTCATGATGTTCCAAAGTATAAATGGAAAGCAGTTTTTCTAATACATTTTTATAAAAAAAAAACTATACCTATATTGGGGGAACAAAATTAACCATATTCGGTATGTAAGTATTATTAATAAATAATAATAATAATAATAATAATAATAATAATAATAATAATAATAATAATAATAATAATAATAATAATCACATGTAAAGCAAAAAAAATTATATGTGAGACATATCAATATCTTTGATGAGAAATAATGTTCAAGACTTTCTTCTTATTCTACCGCAATAAATAGAGACCAGTGCAGAAGTTCAGTGTCACGAGAGGGTTTCAAATTGTCGGGGACAGGAAGCCTGGTAGGCCGCATGTACAAATGATGATAATAAAGACAATAAGAGGAGCTCTGGTTTAACTAGATGAACATGACATAACTGTGATGTACAATGAAGGTCGGTGTTCATAGTGCACAGTGTGTAGCACATACTCCTGTGAACATTGTATCAACTCACCTGCTTTACAGCGGGCTGAACATGTGTAGTTTATTGTGCACTCAATACCCATCCTGTAAACTGTAGTTTACTGTGCACTCAATACCCATCCTTGAAACTGTAGTTTACTGTGCACTCAATACCCAGCCTGTAAGCTGTGCACATCTGTTATATTACTGTTTGAAATCAGCCCATTGTATTGAGCATTGCAAGACTGTACTACTTAATCGCCAACGTATTTTCACAACCCATTGTACCTTCCTGTATATAAATATATAAAACAAATAGGTGGCCTAGATGCCGCCACCTCAGGTCAGTGTCGAGGAGCTACCTACTAATAATAGAATAATCCGTTTTCATAGGGTTAGAGATGACTGAAATACCTACTAATTAACAATCAGTGTACCTTGGTAAATGGGTGCAGATGTTAGGTACCAAGTTAGACAGGCACTTCACCAGGTGCTTGTAGATTCAAAAATACAGGAATTTATAACAAGGTCACCACGAGAATTAATACTCATTCGTTTATAGTTGGTTATAACAAACTTACTTGTTCATTGGCATATGAGCATCCCTTAAAACACAATTCACATGAGTGTAGTACTCACAAATATCTTATCACTGGGAAAATCACTAATTAATAAACATTATAAATGTCTGACTGATCAATCCTATCCCCCCAACAGAGGCAAACAAAAAAAAATGGTACTTATCCAATAATCAGGAGCGCCATGAGACGCACCTCCTCACTCTATGCATTCACAGCACTGAGTGAGCTGCGGGCTGGAAGAACCTCTGCCCGCAGACAACGCGGTGGTGCCAAATCGACATAACGACTATCTCATAAGAATTACACAAACTAAAGCTTATCACTGGTATGTGTGGAACACAAGAAATACTTTACATTATTCCTATCAACCTTTAATCACAATTTGGTACATGTCATTCCAATACTGGCTGCCCTAACTATTAATACTGGTTTTGGCAGTCTAACACTTGGCACCATCACCTCAGCGGGTTTGCTGAAGTTTTAATGGTCAATGTCTATAACTCGACAACGACTATATTAAAGCATATCTTTAATATAACCAGTAACTACTATTCAAAAGCATATTAGGTCTTCTGACTGCATAAATTGACATGCAAGAAATCCCACGTCACATACAGATATCAGAATTATGAAACTGAACATTACTATTTTTTGAGGAACATAAATATATATATATATATATATATATATATATATATATATATATATATATATATATATATATGCAAACAAGCCTGAATGGTCCCCAGGACTAGATACAACTGAAAACTCACACCCCAGAAGTGACTCGAACCCATACTCCCAGGAGCAACGCAACTGGTATGTACAAGGATGCCTTAAACCACTTGACCATCACGACCGGACATAAGGAAGTGATAGCCGAGGCTATATGAACCACTTCATATAGCTATATGAAGTGGTTCTTGGGCTATATGCCCAAGATAACCATCCAGGTGCCGGCGGGGAAGTGGTTCATATAGCCTCGGCTATCACTTCCTTATGTCCGGTCGTGATGGTCAAGTGGTTTAAGGCATCCTTGTACATACCAGTTGCGTTGCTCCTGGGAGTATGGGTTCGAGTCACTTCTGGGGTGTGAGTTTTCAGTGATATATATATATATATATATATATATATATATATATATATATATATATATATATATATATATATATATATATATAGTCCATTTGCAAACTCATACTCTATACCCTAATGCAAGAATGCAACATGTAAATTAAATAACAAGTCAACCTTGACTAAATATTCTTATACATTAATTCATTATAGACTGCTAGGCAAAAATTGCATACGCTAGCCTATGCAGCAAATTACTGTCTAGCAACATGCTAACAAGAACTCAATATCTATCACCTTTTTACAGAATGAACAACGCAAACTAATGATCATTGTAAACTCTGCAACGGTATGCAAATTCCTTCCTAAGCTTGACTTGGGCTTGCGCTAAAATATTGTAAATAAAGTGTGGAAGAGGCTACTCGCCCGTTCGTAACATACGTAATCAATCGTTCGTAATCATTCTGCATCCTGTGCGCGCTTGTGTCAGCAAATTGTGGAGGCCACAAAAGGCCTTAATCAGACCACAGACGCTGATTATTACTGCTTTAATTACCCTTATATTTAATTATAAAGACATTGCCGATAATTCCCAAAGCATTGTTTACATTACAAGTGCTTAACTTGCAGGTATTCTGTCTGGCTTTCTTTGTGTGCGCGCGTGCGTGCAAAGGTTGAATAGTCCTCGAGGATTCGAACCTAAGCAGCCAGGGTCTCACCACTGCTTGTCCTAGTTCCATAATCTGTACACATCAGCGATTGCCTAAAAGTGCTGGATGGTCCTAAGACCCGCATGAAGGGAAGGCAGGTTCTTCAATCAGAAAGGGAGAAGCGCCGACCTGGGAGGTCGGCGCGCTCACAAGTGGCATTCGCCAAGGACAAGTCTTATCACATCCTGTATATAAAATAAGCGCCAATTCAATTTCTTTCTTTATTATGCACCCCATACATAAGCGCCAGTAACGTTAATCCAACGAAGGTTTTTTTCAACGTTACCAGCGTTGGTTGAATGGTACATGAACGTTGTTTGGGCCGATTTTCCCAGGAGGAGAGGCATTGCCCAGTAAACAACATAACCTCAAAATTATTTTTACTACTTTTACGTTGCAATAAAATTAAACAAAATTGTAATTTGGTTGTGAGGTTGCAGGAATAATGTGCTAGTATTGTTGCAACTCGTTGTAATGACTCTACCATAGTTATGCCTACCATCGTCTTGTAAGGCCTACTACCATAGTAATGTTAATATACCCTAATTGAAATATTATTAAATCATTTATTGTAATATCTCTGTCCACACTTAATAACCAGCAAACACTAATAACGGACCAGTATGACCCCTCGCTGGACTGTCACGAATATAAGCTGAATATTAAATGAGGAATATCACAAGGAAAGGGATTATTAATCTTACCCTTTTCCTTTCACTGCCACCACCTTCCAAAGGAATGAATGTGTCTATAATTATCGGTCCCCAGGAAGGAAGGGACTCGATAATCAGGGAACTCAACGGACCAGTGATTGAAATTGAATGGATTATTTTAGTCTTATTGAACTGAACGGGGGGAGGCTCTCGCTTTACTTTATTATTCCTAAGAATGGAGAAACACAGGGAAGTTCTAACACAGCACATGAAAATCGCATGAATAACATATATTAACACAAGGGGACAGATAACTCACCAAGATGAAATTAACAATTATTTATTTATGTAACTGTATATTTAAATCACAATTGACATATAGCCTACTCTAATAACATCTACCAAAATAAAAGAGGCAATGGAAATGCAATACCAATATGCAAGAAACGTAGGAGCACACTACCTTCAATCGCACACTGCGGCCAGATGTTGATGGCGGCCCTCAGCCCCGTTGGGTGCGGGCTGGCTTGCCCTCCAGTCCCGAAAAACTCCCAAGACACACTAAATGAAATTTTGTTTTACCAGCTTATTGCTGGGAAGGATTACACCTCCCACCATCTAATCCAGCCCCAGGGCTCCACCCATTATTTTGGCAATGGCCAACCATTTTACACTTAGGCCTGAGGTCTGGCTCTCTAGGGCCAATAAGGACTTGGCTCTTATCTTCCGCCAATCATCTTCCCTGAGGTGCCGTGGAAGGCTACATGAATTCCTGAAGATTGAGTCAGTACTCCCCGGCTGTGCGATGGGAACAAGGTACCACTGTATTAGATTCCCGCAACTAGTGCACCTCCCAGCAATGTTTACCAAAACTGATTATTTATGTTCCAGCCCGTCTCCAGCAAGATAAAGGGTAGGGACACTTGACTCGCCTGGTATGGGTAAGGGACCGTTGAGAGGGGAAAGAGAGGGAATGAGAGGGGGAATGAGAGGGGGGAGAGGGAGGATGGAGAGGGGAAACGAGTGGGGAGGATTGCGTGGAGACGCAAGGTATCACAGAGGTCGGCTGCACAACCCCTCAGGTCAACTCCTTGGACCTTGACAAATGGGCTACAGGGGGGGGGGTGTGAAGGGGGAAGACGAATGACGGGTAAGGGGAGGGGAGAAAGGGGGAAGGAAAAAAGGAAGGAGGGGAGAAGGAAGGAGGGGAGAGGGGGAAGGGAGAACCAATGATCTGAGCACCAGATCATTACAACTCCCCTTCCTCGGAAATTAAGAAATTTGTGTGTAAAGAAATTTACACACACTTTTCTTATCCAAAACCCTGGGCTATCATGAACATTACTCCACAACCAAGATTTAACTCCACAATAAACTGACCCATTGCCTCAAACAAAAGAAATGATTATCTAATCCTAACTAATAATGGCAACACACATAAAACAGAATAATGTTTCCTCCAAAATAAAATACTGGCACCACCAAAAGGTGTGGGCCAGCCTGTATACATACATAACAAACACAGTAATAATACATAAACCATAAGGACAGAGAACGTCTCTAATCCTGGCTGTCCACTTGGCTGCAGCCCTGTACCCTTCCAACTACCTGGAAGACAAAACCTCCTATACCTGTCGTGATATAGTAACACTAATTGTAAAAATCCAAACCCAACAACTAGCTAAAGTCAGCCGATAGCCTTCAGCTATCCCATTATTCCACCTGGAATAAAGATCAAACACATCACATAGAAACATTAAAGAAATCAATGTCATCAAAAATAAAACAAATTATAAAATTCCATCAAAAATATATAGAGAAATATTCCCTCTCAGGGACCTCGTGTCCCACACCTGTGGCAACTGCCTACCACAGCGTGTCCAAATCCTTAACCTAAAGAAAATACACAAAAATATTTTTATTAAAAAAATTCGATGTCCACAGACATGTCTCTTAACCAACAACAACAGCGGGTGAACACATTTTTCAGACTGTGTACCACCCTTATTGTTCAGTACTCCACAAAAAATTAAAAAATATATATAAATATCAGTATCTAGGATCTAGAAAAATCTAGATAAAGTTCCCCACTGATCAACGTTTCTAGAGAACCTACTAGATGGTTCTCAAAACAGTTCACTCAAACAACTTTTCTAGAGACAAGGTAATTTTCTAGTAACAATTTCTAGATGTTCACTTTCTAGATTTCTTTTTTCTATTTCACTAGTTCTAGTTTTCAACATTTAATACTGTTCCAGAGAGCGTTCCGAAGGTGTACAGAGGTGTTACTATCAGATGGAAAATTAGAGAGTTGAACTAACTGTTCCGAGTTAACACAGTTTACTATATTCCTTAAAATTCATTTCATATAACTTTTCTATACAAAAGTTCTATCGTTCGGTCCTGGTGACATCTCGTTGCTGTAGATTCCGGCGACTACCTCAAGTTGCTTGGAGATCCTGGTCATCTGGAAGTTCCATTTCCGGCCTCGGCCAACTACGGACAGTACAGGGGGTCTCGCACTGCCCGCACCGGCTTGCGTGACAGCTGACAGCTGGCGGCTGTCAGCTCAGGTGGACCCCGCTAACAGGAACCCGGGTTCACCTCTTCTTATCGCTTCCAAACAGTCATGATGGATTGTTGTTAACCATGGCTGCCACCGTAGAGCACAGCTTCGACGTGTCATGATGTCTCGCGTTGGTAGGGAGGTTCGAGTGGCGTTGAAGAGGATGGCATGGTGACAGGACAGGGGGCCCTGCCTCAGCTCCTGGGCGACGTCATCTACCGACGTTTACTTTTATCCCGGTACTACTGGGCCGGTACACCTTTCCGTGCAACCCCTCGTGCAGCTGAGCTTGGGCCGAGATACAGAGATGTACCTCCTCTGGCGAAACAGCAGCACTCTGTAGGGGTAGTGCTGTTCGTACCCGGGACCGCCGTGTTGCCTCTTCGTTTCCACGACGACGCAACCGCAGGTTTTGAGAGAGCTAGTCGTTGCAATTAGCGTTCTTCGTTTCCACTCGTCTTCCACTTCCGGTTTTCCGCAGTCTTGACTTAGCGGCTGGTGGACTTGGTTGGTGACCTTGAGACAGCTAGCCACGGTTGTGATGGTGACTGACTCTGCTCCGTGAAGACAGCATGGCTGGACTGGGACAACCTCGTTAGTGACGTGAGGTGTCGGCTGGGTGACTGTACGTCAGTCACCCCTTCCGGATAACCAATTGACGAGTTACGGGTACAAGGGCAGAGGACTTTATGTAACGTGCCTCAGACCCCGATCTTATCGCCGGTGGGTCCTCCCCAGACCGACTGATCTCGATCCTTGGTCACGTGTGGACTGGGAGGCTGGAACTGGTTTGTACCGTCAGACCTGAGAAAGACAGTTGGCTTGGTAAGCTTGGTAGTGTGTGAAGCTTGGTAGTGTGTGAAGCTTGGTAGTTGTAAGTGTAGGTGTGAAGCTTGGTAGTGTGTGAAGCTTGGTAGTTTGTGAAGCTTGGTAGTGGGAAGTTGTAGTGTATGAAGCTTGGTAGTTTGTGAAGCTTGGTAGTGTGTGAAGCTTGGTAGTGTGTGAAGCTTGGTAGTTGTGAAGCTTGGTAGTGTGTGAAGCTTGGTAGTGTGTG
>WNGS01158745.1:2747545-2759655 GCA_020271785.1 Procambarus virginalis | reverse complement strand
TTAGGTGTAGGTTAGGTTAGGTGTTAGGGACCGGGGCCGGTGGGGGGGGGGGGGGGATTTAACTGTTTGTATAAGCAGTATGTGGGTGAAGTATGTTTGGTATGTGCTTATTCTGTGTGTTTTGTGTCCTTTGTGTGTTTTAATGTGTATTTTGGGGTTTCGTTTTGTACTTATTTGTTTTTGTGTGTTTTTACTACCCTGTGTATTTGTGATATGTGTATGTGTTGTGTGATAACAGTGTTGCAACAACTACTGATAACAGTGCTGCAAACACTACTGATAACAGGTACTGCAACAACTACTGATAAGTGCTGCAACACGCGCCGGACTCGTAATCCTGTGGCCCGGGTTCGATTCCCGGACTAGGCAGAGACAAATGGGCAGAGTATCTTTCACCCTGATGCCCCTGTTACTAGCAGTAAATAGGTACCTGGGAGTTAGACAGCTGTTACGGGCTGCTTCCTGTGTGTACTCACCTAATTGTACTCACCTAATTGTGCTTGCGGGGGTTGAGCTTTGGCTCTTTGGTCCCGCCTCTCAACTGTCAATCAACTGTGTGTGTGTGTGTGTGTGTGTGTGTGTGTGTGTGTGTGTGTGTGTGTGTGTGTGTGTGTGTGTGTGTGTGTGTGTGTGAAAAAAAATTAGTAACAGTTGATTGATTGACAGTTGAGAAGTGGGCCGAAAGAGCAGAGCTCAACCCCCGCAAGCACAACTAGGTGAATACACACACACACACACACACACACACACACACACACACACACACACACACACACACACACACACACACACACACACACACACACACACACACACACACACACACACACACACACACACACACACACACACACACACACACACACACACACACACACACACACACACACACACACACACACACACACACACACACACACACACACACACACACACACACACACACACACACACACACACACACACATCCAGTATGCCTCCCCTCTAGTATGCCACTAGACTAGTCCCAGAACTAAGAGGCATGAGTTACGAGGAAAGGCTGCGGGAAATGCACCTTACGACCCTGGAGGACAGAAGAGTAAGGGGAGACATGATCACAACCTACAAAATCCTCAGGGGAATAGACCGGGTAAACAAGGATAAACTATTCAACACTGGTGGGACGCGAACAAGGGGACACAGGTGAAAACTGAGTACCCACATGAGCCACAGGGACGTTAGAAGAAACTTTTTCAGTGTCAGAGTAGTTAACGGATGGAATGCATTAGGCAGTGATGTGGTGGAGGCTGACTCCATACACAGTTTTAAATGTAGATATGATAGATCCCAGTAGGCTCAGGAATCTGTACACCAGTTGATTGACAGTTGAGAGGCGGACCGAAAGAGCAGAGCTCAACCCCCGCAAGCACAACTAGGTAAATATAACTAGGTAAATACAATGACAAGGTTTAATTTTTTAAAATTTTGCCCCGAGGGGCGAGTTTATTGGGCAGCGCCACTCATCCTGTGAGTGGACACACCACCATAGCAGCATGTACAACACTCCCCAATAGGAAGAAACCCCGCTGCGTTGTTCATCCTGTCACTTGTACCCAGACGCAGCTGGGACTGTCAGTACAATCTCCACTAAGAACAATATCAAAGACCCATTCACCATGGTTGTCCTTGCACTCCTACACTCGACCTCTCTATACTGAAGCCTGAGTACTACGACCCGGAATTCCCCATAAGATGTTGACCAATCCACACTCTAAAAAATGAAGGGACGACGACGTTTCGGTCCGTCCTGAACCATTCTCAAGTCAAGTCCCCATAAGATACCGTACAGGAACACTTGGAGTCATACCTGCACCTGTGAGCTGCGCCCTTATCAGACGTCACCCTTAGAAAATCGACGACAGCAGCAAGAAGACTCAAGAATGAAGACACTTGTAAGAAGAAAGAAGAAGAAAGAAGTAAGAAGTAAGAAGAAAGAAGATCGAATCCACCTGATGAAGAAGACAACCTGTTTCCACCATGACTGAAGAAGCAGTACCACGACTGCCCTTTCCTGACGGGACTCGACTCCCAGCCAGTCTTGGGGTTGTTCCGGCATCAATTCTCGCTGTGCAGCTGGGTTTAGCCCAGACTCTTTTTCTACAACTTCAGCGCCTCCTCTCATCGACTTCTCTTCAGCTCTACCCACTTCAAGCTCGCCCAATGGGTATCTTATCCCGTATCTAGTCTCAGTCTTGGCACCCTCCAGTTCGACCCAGCCGCCGCACGCTACGATACGCGCACTGTCAGCGAATAGTCACAATTCAGAATATAAGGGGCAGTATAAGCACTATGAATGAGAACGGGAAATAACAGCCATAGGAAACTACCTCCACCCATAGTTTCAGTCTGATTTCAGAAGCATATATGACAAGAAAATGGAGGACCTAGGGAGTGCAGTATGGAGTCGACAGTTCGGAAGAGGCCGGGAGATTCAGAAAATGCTGCAGACTCCTGTTAAGGTAAGAACACACACACACATACCTCTTAAAGTTACGATCCGAGGGAAAGCATCCATCAGCTTCACTTTCTGGGTCAGTGCTTAGGGAGGAGATAGTGGCACAGGACGGAGGGTACTTGGGCGGTGCGCCACCACACCCTCACCCCGCGTGTGGCGAGGCCAGCACCAACACAGCTGACCTATACCACAGTCAAGAGAGGCACTAGAGGCGTCCACAGCAACCCCCCACACACGCCACGTGACTGGGGTGTAGTGTAGGTATTTATTATGCCCCTCATACCCATCCCGTGGGCGGAAGTGGAAAGGGTTACAGAGGCACATAATGGATTCAGGTACGCAACTCAAATAGTTCATTTAGCTAAGCAAGTGACAATGCAATGGACCTATTTTGTACATTAAATATGACAGAAAGGGTGAGAT
Organism: Procambarus virginalis; assembly: GCA_020271785.1. NCBI lineage: Eukaryota > Metazoa > Arthropoda > Malacostraca > Decapoda > Cambaridae > Procambarus > Procambarus virginalis. Next base: position 2,756,738 of record WNGS01158745.1, on the reverse strand, counting down.
CAATGATTCTAATACGAATCTATTTATTTTTCTTATGTTTTTCTTCAGCTGCGAAAAAAGTTAATTTAACAGTTCATTTATTATTGCCTGACGCTAAGAGATGCGTTCCGTTGACCGCTGGCAACATTATCAAAGGCAGAAAACAAGTGGTTACAACTGATTGACTGATAAAGATTAAGCCACCCAAAAGGTGGCACGGGCATGAATAGCCCGTAAGTGGTGGCTCTTTTGAGCCATTACCAGTATCAAGAGCTGATACTGGAGATCTGTGGCGGTGCGACTGCACCCTGCGTGACGGGAGATGTCTCCCGTGAGGTTACAATTTTAGAGCAACCAAATATATAACGCGGGGTGAGGTGAAGCGTCACAAGGGGACAATAGGCCTACTATTGCAATAGACAGCACAAGTCGGTCCACGGGAGACATCTCCTGTCCACGAGGCTAACCATAGCCCGTGCTTCTTGCCCCGCTCCTGTGCCAGGTAAGTTACGGGCTCACCATAGCCCGTGCTACTTGGAACTTGTTCCGAGTAGCTGAATCTATAACAACAACAACAACAAGTCGGTCCAACCCGTCCCGTAACTAATACGTCTCATTCTGTATGCTACGGACCCCAACTTACACATTACAATTATGAAAAGTAGTGGCTCACTAATATCTCCGTTGTGTGTGCATCAGTAGGTTAGGTTAAGTAGGTTGCTTGGGTTCGTACGTTGTAAATAAGCCGAGAGCTCATATCATTCTCCTCCACCACGTGTTTCTGACTGGTAGGTGGTGGTGCTCCCACGTGGCCTCCCACCCACGGGTAACTTTCCCAGTCAACACCAACACACTTGACAGTCATGTCTGTCTAGCGTACAGACCATGCGAGGTTGACAGCTCCTTCCCTCACCTGTCAACTCACTGTTTTTATTATGTCGATGGCATGCGACCAAGTCAAGGAGTCATCACATATTACCAGCAACACTTGTTTCACTTAAAACCTTCTCAAGACGTTAGCGTTTATATTCTCTTATAACAAAATAACACCCGTGAGACGGTACACATTATTATACATCGTCATCTCTTGGCCTGGTGGTAATCGATGGTTGAAAGCCATTATTGAGATGATACACACAAACACATCCTGAAAAACTAAACAAATAATTTTGAGAAGCGAGGCTTTATAGTCTACGTGGAATAATTCTAATATATCAAGGTGATAGATGTGCAGTCAGAGTCTTAACCCGCTCTTAAGTGATCCAAAATGCAGCGAAAAATGACAAATAGAAAAGGCTGAAAATTATTTTGAGTAAAATATTATTTTTTTGTTATATAAATCTTGAAGAGCAAGAAGCGCTCAGCACGTGTTGTGTTGTGGAAGTGTGAGATGCTAAGTCATCGTTCATGAACACTAGGTTCATACCCAAAAAAAGCTGCTCATTGCAAGCTCAATAGTATGCCTTTGAACACACAAGTGTTGCCAGTTGGAGGCCTCGGCTAATGACACACACACACACACACACACACACACACACACACACACACACACACACACACACACACACACACACACACACACACACACACACACACACGTATTCCCAGCTGGAACTCTAGAGTAAAGAGGCAATATCAAGATATCGTCCGTACACCTGGGAGAGGAAAAAAAACAATGTCTCCAAAAATGAAAACCTAATAATGTTAACAATAAGTTTGAAAAAACCAATAATAAGATACAAGACGCACAATGCAGCAGCAAGGTTAAGGGGAAGCTGCTGTTGTTATCACACGAAGGGCGACAAACACAGTGAAAGGAGGCGTCCCAGAGGGCAGGTCGAGGCCACGAGGCGATGTGAAAGGACCCGTTGATCAGGAGAACAGTCAAACGCCAGCACTCGCGGTGTAAGGACCTCTGCTCGTAACTCCCTCACACCACTGCTCGCGCATTACCTCTCACTCTCAGGTAAACACTCGAACTCTTAGACCACTAACCAAATGAAACATAGATAAAATTCAATGCTGATGGTCACTAAATGTATATAATAATTTTACATTTGACTCGCCGAGTGTGTATACGCACTAGTAACATCGGAACCGTATTTTCGGCTGAAAAATACAATCATGAATTTGTAAAAGACAATCATTGGATTTTAAATAAATATATATATATATATATATATATATATATATATATATATATATATATATATATATATATATATATATTATGCGCGAACAAGCTTGAATGGTCCCCAAGTCAATATGCAACTGAAAACTCCACACCCCAGAAGTGACTCGAACCCAGACAGCCAGGAGCACTATGCAACTGGCGTACCAGGTACCTTAACCACTTGCCCAACCGTGACCGTACAAAAGAAATTGGTAGCCGAGGCTATATCTATCTATCTTATATATATATATATATATATATATATATATATATATATATATATATATATATATATATATATATATATATATATATATGCAATTAAACACAACATCATTGTGACATTAATTTTCTTTTGGATATTTTCCATTCTACGCAATAACACTAAAAATATTTCAATTTTTATTGTTCGACGTTTCGTCAGCAATGTGACATCTGCAGGAGTCACTGTACAACTGATACAGGTATACTGAGTTAACAAGGTTGTTGTTTTAGATTCAGCTACTCAGTTCAAAAAGTTCCAAGTGGCACGGGCTATGGTGTGCCTGTGGTGGACTTACCTGGCACAGGAGCGGGGCTGTAACGGCTCTGCTAGCAAGATTGATTGATTGATGAAGATTAAGCAATCCGAGAGGTGGTACGGCCATGAATAGCCCGTAAAGACTGCTTACAAGAAACAATCTAGACATACGTGTGGATACCAAGTTACAGCCTGCTACTGTGCCAGGTAAGTCCACTACGGGCTCACCATAGTCCGTGCTACTTGGAACTTTTTGTTCCCAGTAGCTGAATCTATAACAACAACGACGAAGAGTGGGGGTGTTTGCCTGACTCCTGCTTCTAGCTGTCCGCCAGGTCTTACATCTTCCCTCTGGATCAATGAAGGACTATCAAACAGCTTTATGCTCGAAGTCCAATTTATCTGGATGATGATTACTGGTGTTCAGTTCCCGAATGAACACAGCCTTAAGTATACGAAGCCTCTTACGATCGTCAGTGCGTGTAATTACTGTCGTATCTTTCACTATGTCTTGGCGATTCTGATGGTGTTGTGGTATTGAGAATTGATGTTACTTTAATACCTTTGTCTGGCAAACGAAGGTATACATTAAGACGTCTACTCAATGTATTCGTGGTATGTCCAATGTAGCATATATTTCGGAGCGCAAAGTCCCCGTAGCTGTATTTGTATTGATACACTACATTAGTACACCTCAGTTTGCCAGAGGAGGCAGAGTTGTTGACCAAACCACACACTAGAAAGTGAAGGGACGACGACGTTTCAGTCCGTCCTGGACCATTCTCAAGTCGATTGTGAGAATGATCCAGGACGGACCGAAACGTCGTCGTCCCTTCAGTTTCTAGTATGTGGTCTGGTCAACATATTTCAGCCACGTTATTGTGACTCCTCGTCAGGCAGAGATGTACATCTTCCCGCATTATGAGAAATAACGAGGGCTGTTATAATAAATGACAGGCCAAATGCTTGCGTTTTCACTGCAAGGTTTGCAATTCCAGTCAATTATGCCTCGTATCACCTCCTCATCCTTCCTGTAGAAGGTGATACGAGAAGGATGAGCAGGTAATACAATGTGCAACAATATTTATCGTCAGGAGACAATGGGGCTGGCGACGCGGTACATGGCGCCCTTCCTGGCTGCCAACTGGCTGGAGGTGACGGTGGCGTGTCTGGTGATGGTCCTCATACGCCTGGCCGTCCGCCGCTCCTCCCAGGCCTCCACCAACGGACACTTCAACGCCGACCACGACCCCTCCAGCGACCAAACCAAGAAGGGCAAACGCAACGTTATAGGTAAGTAAGATATTCTCGCAGCATTGTATAAAGCTTCCCCTGTAAAGTTTCCTACCCATAAGTTATATATATATATATATATATATATATATATATATATATATATATATATATATATATATATATATATGCCCGAAACTCTGCGTACTAGTGGCTTTATATAAATTGCATTGTGTACCTACGACTACTCTTTATCATGTTTCAGTTTATTTTTTAATAAGAATCATTATTATTATTCTGATTGAATATGTTGCTACCATGGATGGAATGTACAAAATGTGGACCATTGCTAAAAAAAATAAGTTATGTACTATTGGAATTTTAAATACAGTAACTGAAATTAATAGCCTAGCTATAAACTTTCTGCTCTGATCTCACGTTATGATTTTTGTATATGTTAAGACTCGCTAACGAAAACATTTCCTTGTGGTCGCTTCTAACAGTCCACGACGCGATGCTGTCATTTTAATGCATATTTTAAAAGTTTTCGACAACTACTGTTTATGTAGGATTGGTTAGGCTGGTGTACTGTGTGACCTTCCTCACTATAGGCTGGCTGGTGTACTGTGTGACCTTCCTCACTATAGGCTGATTGGTGTACTGTGTGACCTTCCTCACTATAGGCTGGCTGGTGTACTGTGTGACCTTCCTCACTATAGGCTGACTGGTGTACTGTGTGACCTTCCTCACTATAGGCTGACTGGTGTACTGTGTGACCTTCCTCACTATAGGCTGGCTGGTGTACTGTGTGACCTTCCTCACTATAGGCTGGCTGGTGTACTGTGTGACCTTCCTCACTATAGGCTGGCTGGTGTACTGTGTGACCTTCCTCACTATAGGCTGGCTGGTGTACTGTGTGACCTTCCTCACTATAGGCTGACTGGTGTACTGTGTGACCTTCCTCACTATAGGCTGACTGGTGTACTGTGTGACCTTCCTCACTATAGGCTGACTGGTGTACTGTGTGACCTTCCTCACTATAGGCTGACTGGTGTACTGTGAGACCTTCCTCACTATAGGCTGGCTGGTGTACTGTGTGACCTTCCTCACTATAGGCTGACTGGTGTACTGTGTGACCTTCCTCACTATAGGCTGACTGGTGTACTGTGAGACCTTCCTCACTATAGGCTGACTGGTGTACTGTGTGACCTTCCTCACTATAGGCTGACTGGTGTACTGTGTGACCTTCCTCACTATAGGCTGACTGGTGTACTGTGAGACCTTCCTCACTATAGGCTGACTGGTGTACTGTGAGACCTTCCTCACTATAGGCTGACTGGTGTACTGTGTGACCTTCCTCACTATAGGCTGACTGGTGTACTGTGTGACCTTCCTCACTATAGGCTGACTGGTGTACTGTGACTACTTAAGCCCTCGTTTCGTTCTTATGGTATGATTAACATAAACATTAATAGAATAACATTTTATCTCAATTGTGATTAACCGACATTAATTGTAAGCTTGAACCGTTTCAGGTTTTTTTTTGTTCATAATATATATTGATCATTAGGCTCTTAAGAAAGTTTAGTTTGTACTAATGAAATTTATTCCTTGTACATATTTAACAAGTGTTGTCAGAAAAGCTCAAGTTTCTCATAATATCTGACACATTAGCGTATTTTGACACGACTGAAGAAACTCCTCTGAATCTTAGTAGAATTAAGATGTGTAAATAATTGTCAATATCCTGTGACGTCCGGCGTTACTTTTCTAATTGATAGAGACAATCCGCTTATATTACAATAATATAATATTAATTATATAATTGACCCACTTCGTCTCCTGGGACAAACATCACATCGCTGTTAACTTCACAGTTCGTTTAACCGATCGCACATTTCATAGCCTTAGAAGTTTAGTCTAACTTGAGCGGTTATAACAAGTGGTGTCTTAAGGACTGAGAAAAGTGTGTACGAACCCTCCTTATTTCATCGCTACCCTCTATACAAGCCTAACCTAATCTAACCCAACATAATCAATCTACTGCCCTAACCTACCGTGGCCGAACCTAATGAAAATAAGTTAAATTATTGTGTTTATTTAGTGGGGGGGGGGGGGAGGACGAGGTGTGTGACGTCACCATGACGACATAGCATTCTGGCCAGAACAAGATTGCATAATCAACCGGTTACAACTGGCCGGGGTGCAACAAGTCGTTGTGCAGTGTAGTGTTCCAAGTCTGAGAATTTATCAGATCAGGTTAGGCTAGTTTAGACTGGTTTTCATTAAGTTAGGATAGATTTATGTTATTGGTTAAAGACGCAGACACGAGCGTATAGGGTAAACAAGTGAGCGACGCTGGTGACAAGTATTCAGCTGATGCTGATTGGCTGAAGGCAATCCGGTTCTAAACGACTGCTGCGTAAACAGAAGCATATTACTTTGTGTGGTGTTGGGGGCACCCTAATGGAGATTATATGCCGTGTTGTTTAACATACTGGATACAAGCAGGAAGAGTCGTTGACGGTCAAGTGATGCTGACCTTCAGATGACAACCCACTTCTTAGGAAGAATAATAATTCTTCGTATATTTTGTGTTGGGTGATGTTGCTGTATACGCGGGGAGTCATCACACCATATTCTCTTACTGGATAGTTTGACAGCAATGGAAATGTACACACCCTAGAACTGTTGAACTTTTACACACACACACACATGAACGCACACCACACACACCATACATACACACACACACACACACCATACACACACACACACACACACACACACACACACACACACACACACACACACACACACACACACACACACCATACACACACACACACACACACACACACACACACACACACACACACACACACACACACACACACACACTAAGATAATATAGGTCGTCTTCACAAGAGGACAAAGCGACTGAACCCTGAGTGATGGTGTCAAACCAGTATACGTGTCTTGTTTAGTTGTTCACTAGGCACATTATTTCACCAGCCATCCTCCTAAAGTGAAAAGGTACTTACAGTAACGATTTGGTCGACCGTACCAATATGGACGCGATGGAACAGTAGATAGTAGTAGTAGTATTGATTTTGAACAATTTCAAAATATTTGTCAAATCAAATCAAAAGACAATATTTGTCTTTGATTTTGAACTTTTGTAATATCGATTTTGAACAAACTTTTTTTCTGTTAGTGTTGTTAATAACACATAACCTAACCATCCAAAACCTAAAACACGCCATTTGAAGGCAATTTAACCCTGTCGTAGCTCAGTCGACAGTGTCTGGGATGCTCCCGGACGCAGGTACGAATCCTCGTCACGGCCCTTGTGGATTTGTTCACGCCAGTTGAAGCCTAATGTAATACATACAAGTGCTATACCAGGCCTAGGAATATTTAAGTTGTTTTTATTTAGCTTTATTTTTCTCCAGACTATAAGATGAACTTGTACGAAACTTTACTTTCTATTTGTCCATCACGTCGATATTTGTACGATCGTCTACGAAATGTTGTTACGTAACGTACAATCTTATCAGGAGGGCGGAGTTGATTTCATTTAGTGTGTATTTATTTACTATTTGTTTCTACTATTTGCATCTGCGGAATCGAGCTATTAGCTCTTGGACCCCGCCTTTATAACCAATTGATTTTTCCTCTATTATGTCTACTACATATATTTGTCAAACACACACACACACACACATACACACACACACACACACACACACACACACACACACACACACACACACACACACACACACACACACACACAGTCTCAGGAAGCAGCCCATAGCAGCTGTCTAACTCCCATGTACTTATTTACTAATAGGTGAACATGGGTATCAGGGTGAAAGAAACTCTCCATTTGTTTCTGCCTTTGCCGGGAATTGAGCCCGGGCCCTTAGGACTACGACCCTAGAACGTTGTCCACTCAGCCGCAAGGCCCCCCTCCTTCCACACACACACACTCGCCTGTGTGTACTTACCTAATTGTGCTTGCGAGGGTTGAGCTCTGGCTCTTTGGTCCCGCCTCTCAACCGTCAATCAACAGGTGTACAGGTTCCTGAGCCTACTGGGCTCTATGTGTGTGTGTGTGTGTTCGCATCATAGATCACATCATGACTGGCTTCCCACCTTGACAGAGTCTGGCGGTGTCGGTGACGAAGACGAAGACCAAGTCACACCCAACCTGGTGGAGCCTCTGTGGCCCGAACACCTCAAACACCTCCCATACAATTTCACCCGGTGAGTACCCCCCCCCATCACCCCGGTGAGTACCCCCCCCCCATCACCCCGGTGAGTACCCCCCCCCATCACCCCGGTGAGTACCCCCCATCACCCCGGTGAGTACCCCCCCCCATCACCCCGGTGAGTACCCCCCATCACCCCGGTGAGTACCCCCCCATCACCCCGGTGAGTACCCCCCATCACCCCGGTGAGTACCCCCCCCCCCATCACCCCGGTGAGTACCCCCCATCACCCCGGTGAGTACCCCCCATCACCCCGGTGAGTACCCCCCCCATCACCCCGGTGAGTACCCCCCATCACCCCGGTGAGTACCCCCCCCCATCACCCCGGTGAGTACCCCCCCCCCCCCATCACCCCGGTGAGTACCCCCATCACCCCGGTGAGTACCCCCCCCCCCATCACCCCGGTGAGTACCCCCCCCCATCACCCCGGTGAGTACCCCCCCCCCCCCATCACCCCGGTGAGTACCCCCCATCACCCCGGTGAGTACCCCCCCCCATCACCCCGGTGAGTACCCCCCCATCACCCCGGTGAGTACCCCCCATCACCCCGGTGAGTACCCCCCCCATCACCCGGTGAGTACCCCCCCATCACCCGGTGAGTACCCCCCCCCCCATCACCCCGGTGAGTACCCCCCCCCATCACCCCGGTGAGTACCCCCCCCCCCATCACCCCGGTGAGTACCCCCCCCCCATCACCCCGGTGAGTACCCCCCATCACCCCGGTGAGTACCCCCCCCCCCCCATCACCCCGGTGAGTACCCCCCATCACCCGGTGAGTACCCCCCATCACCCGGTGAGTACCCCCCCCCATCACCCGGTGAGTACCCCCCATCACCCCGGTGAGTACCCCCCATCACCCCGGTGAGTACCCCCCCCCCATCACCCCGGTGAGTACCCCCCATCACCCCGGTGAGTACCCCCCATCACCCCGGTGAGTACCCCCCATCACCCCGGTGAGTACCCCCCATCACCCCGGTGAGTACCCCCCCCCCATCACCCCGGTGAGTACCC
>WNGS01158745.1:2721331-2733195 GCA_020271785.1 Procambarus virginalis | reverse complement strand
TATAATATATATATATATATATATATATATATATATATATATATATATATATATATATATATATATATATATATATATATATATATATATATATCCACATATAATGTAATGTGTGTAAACGACAGTCGCGTCAAACAGCCTGGTAAACCAAACAACCAACCGGAGGAGGCCTGTGATCCTCGGGGGTAATTAGCTTCGGGCAATTACACGGACCCCTTGGGAGACATGATGACTAAGGGGTGGACAGTAACCTAAGCCTCAGGATGAGTATAGGGTGCACAATAAACTAAGACTCACAGTATGAGTATGAGTATGCGGTTCAAAATACACTGAGACTCACAGGATAAGTATGAACTGCAGAATATATTACAACTCGTACGATGAGTCTGTGGTATTCATGCTCTATATTAGGTAAACAAGAACACATCTCTGTTTTCAAAATATATAATTTAATCAAACAAAATTAGAAATATATTGTATGTTTCCGAATTTATGATGATATAGAATATATATTAAAGTTTATAATAAAGGTAAAAGTGGCTGTAGTTGTGGATGACAATCCTCAGCTTGGCACCTTCTTTTGATAATTACTTGCTTGTGGCTGACATATATAATCTGACTGTTTCAACCATAATTCAACTAGACATCGATCATGCGTCATAATTAATATATAACAGTATATATCTTTACTTCTGTTTTGTGTATTAAGATGACTTAAATTTTATAAGTTAAGCAGACGAGGAGTCACAATAACGTGGCTGAAATATGTTGACCAAACCACACACTAGAAAGTGAAGGGATGACGACGTTTCAGTCCGTCCTGGACCAATCTTAAGTCGATTGTGTCGATTAAGTTCACAATCGACTTGAGAATGGCCCAGGACAGACCGAAACGGCGTCGTTCCTCCACTTTCTAGTGTGTGGTTTGGTCAGCTTTATAATTAATTTCTTTCTGTATATGATGATAGTGTGCAATTAGGGTATCATTGCAACTTTATGGGAAATCGTTAAATCATAAATATATCTTGGGTCTTATACTTATATTGTTAAATATACAATATCTTATTATATATTTTGTGTGTAAATCACGAAAATTAACACGTAATGAAAAATGTGACAGTGTCAGACCACGGAGGAAGAATTGAAACAGGAATTTCCTTAAGTACTTTCGTATATTAATACATCTTCAGAAGGAAAGGTTCCTGCAGAAGATGTATTAATATAAGAAAGTACTAAAGGAAATTCCTGTTTCAATTCTTCCTCCGTGGTCAGGCTGCGAGCAGCCGCGTCCAATAGCCTGGTTGATCAGTCCAGCAACCAGGAGGACTGGTCGATGACCGGGCCGCGGGGACGCTAAGCCCGGAAGCACCTCAAGGTAACCTCAAGGTAGGTGGTCTGACACTGTCTTATTATATATTGTATATACTGAATTATATATACTATGCTTATATTATATATACTGAAATATTGTTACATTTAACGTATGAAACAAAGTTTATATCTGTATTTTTAATAAAATATAAAACATTAATGTTTATCAACGCATCTCTGTGAATTACATAGTTTATCAGTATTGTACAGCCAGTGATCTCCGCCTGGCTGGCCACTGATTCCTAAGTAGCTTTCATGTGTCCGGACACCAGCGATAGGGTTGTATTATTTAACTTTAGAGAGAGAGAGATATTTCTTGAAATATTGTCACATTAACGTCTACATCTTCCTTCCTTCTGACATATAGATTTTAAGGTTAATTAGCATATATGGAAATAAATTACACAATTTATTGGCTGGTGTGAAGGGCTTCACACTCTTAGAGCAAGCCATCAAGTAACTCTACAGTATCAAGTAGCTATACAAAGGCATATATCTTCGCTTTCACTTCAGTTATATTTATGACAAAGTATTTAAAGTGTAGCTTATATTTCTGCCTTTCTGTTGACATAGAAAACTTTCGTTTATTACATTATCTAGATAAAATTAGCATTGATCTTCAAAAGGTTGTAGTTGTAACATCCATTATAAACAACATTATTATTGCAAACAGTAGGAGTTTCAAAGTCTCATTTATATGGATACCTTCTCATATAGGTGTTGTCCAGCATGATGACACAGACAAGGCAGCTAAAACTGAATGTGATAAGCCTGAAATTGAGTGGGATATGGGCATTCCAATTTCTTCTGTCAAAGCCGCAATATTTTAGGTAATTAGGGAAGACAGAAGAGCAGTCACTGACACACAAAAGCCAGAAAGCAAGAGTATAAAGAGATATAACATGCTTATGTGCCTCTGTAACTTTTTCCACTACCGCCCACAAGATGGGTATGGGGTGCATAATATATAAACTAAAATAACTAAACATGTTTAGAACCGAGAATTATATGAACGGACAGCATAAAACTTTCACTAGTGTCACAATGACAGTGTGACATTGTAATTGCCAGAATTAGGCTAGGATATCGATATGTATCGCAGGTGGCTGCAGGTAATGAATGGCCCCCAATGGTGAATATTCCTACTGTAAACTATGTGAACAAGAGCTGGGACATACTCACCAACACTATATCTGTGATTGCCCTGTTATAAGTGACTTCATGCCAAATGGTATAAGGTACTTTGAACTCTGTAATTACTTCATACACTTAGGAATATGGAAGATATTCTTGTGCTGTACCCAGATTTTGCTAACGGAGGCTAATAGATCAGCCTTACATTTTATGTTCTCACCTGATTGTTAGTCAGAGTTGATTTTTTTTTATTGAGGCTGGTATTTTATCCCCTGATTCCATGTATAACTAACCATCCTGTGAGATGGGAATATTAGATGAACTTATATCTAGTTTTTTATATAAACTGTGTAATCTTTCATATAGAATAGGGTAGCAACACATTGCTGTGTATACTTAAGCTTGTTAATAATAACAAAAAAAGTTAGTTCCTATCGATAGGGAGAGCGACGGTTCAAAAACCTTCTTTAAAATATGAATATCTTTCCTATCTCAATAAGATCTAATCTCTGTGATTAAAACGCAAAAATGACTTTGTCACTGCCTTTTGATAACGTATACAATCATAAGCTTTATTTGTGAATCTCTATTAAACAGTAAATCAGAGAGCGTGTAAGGTTCCGTGTTCCATATGCGAAGTTTTTTTTAGTTTTAGTTCATTTATTATGCACCCCATACCCATCTTGTGGGCGGTAGTGGAAAGGGTTACAGAGGCACATAATGGGCTCAGGGACTGAACCCCACAATTCATTTAGCTAAGCAAGTTACAATCTTGATGAGCTAGTTACAAAATTCAATATAAGTCGTCACATCAACAATGGGTTCAAGATCGACCTCAAATACAGGTTCTAAATTAAGCAACTGACATATGTAGAGAGCTAGTGTCACAATTTATATGTTTGTCCTGCACACCGCCCCCCATCCAGTGGGCAGCGGTGGATAGGTTACACCCCCCCCCATCCAGTGGGCAGCGGTGGATAGGTTACACCGCACCCCCCATCCAGTGGGCAGCGGTGGATAGGTTACACCGCCCCCCATCCAGTGGGCAGCGGTGGATAGGTTACAATCACTCAGTTACTACCTACAGTTAGCAAACTGGGGATATTTGGCTAAAATTTCTGGTAGCAGATCATTTTGAATGAAATATTTACACATCGCTGGAACATTGGTTATAGAATTGTCTCTAAATTCACGTATCTTTTCGCACTCCATCACATAGTGACGGAGGGTGTGCGAATAATTTTGTTGACACAGTTTACATTTGGTCAGGTCTACATCGGCAGATAATGAGAACTCCCAGAGATACTTGTAACCGAGTCTAAGCCGAGCAGCAGTAACATCTAGAAGTCTGCTGATTTTATTGGATGATCCATAGATGTGTGGCTCCTCTTGCATGATAGTATGATGATAGATGGAATTACTGGTGTCAATTTCACTTTGCCTCAGATCTACAAGATCTTGTTGAAGTTCTCGGTGTACTGCTGCTCTCAGATTGCTCATTGACAATCCAAGGTTACACTCAACGGCTCCTTTAAAGGCAGATTCTTTGGCTAACTTATCAGCTCTATCATGCATTCGGAGGCCAACATGAGATGGAGACCACATGAAATGGACTCTGTTACCATCCTTAATAATTTTGTTGTATTTGTGTCTAGCTTCGGACACGAGCATGTTACAGTTGTGTCTTAAAGAGTTGAGAGCATTTAAGGATGATAAGGAGTCACTTACAATTAATGTATCAAGTTTGGAGACTTGTACACATTTCAGTGCAAGGATCAAGGCAAATAGTTCAGTCTGAAGGGTAGAGGCCCAATTGTTTATACGGACTCCCCACTCAAAGTACAAGCCATCGCCCATTGTCAGAACAACTGCACTTCCAGCTGCACCCGTGGTGCGGTGTAGGGAACCATCAGTGTATATGATTTGAGAGAGAGAATGCTCTGTGGACAGAGCATCAATATGGCTTAAGGCGTTGAGCTTTGCCTCAAGACGAAGCTTGGGCTTATCTCTAATTTGCTTCTTGGGTGGAAAGGGAGGGATTAAAACTGGAAAGGGTGTAACCTCCCACGGTGCAGGAAAGTGCCGTTGTTGTTTCTCTTGGTACAAATCATGAACCCCATACATTCTGAGTTGAGTTCCAGTTTTTGTTATCCATTTGGAACAATGCTGATCTTCAATAAAGTAAGTCTGGAGGGCTTCTGTGCAAGGATTAGGATGAGTTAGCCTAAGCATTTTTATACCAATTTGACAGTTAATTTCAGTAACACGATCAACAACGCTCAGAATATTAAGTTCCTTTCTCATATTAAGTATCTTTGTGGTACGAGGGCACCCAAGGATTATCCTCAGGGCTTCGTTCTGCAATTTTTCAAGCCCTCCAAGCTTTCTTTCAGGCATCAAAACAAGCAGAGGTGCAGCATAATCCACTAAAGATCTGATGTATGCAAGGTACATCATTTTGACAATTCTGACATTGGCACCATAGCCTGAGTGATAACCTGCAACAGCCTTGAGAGCTCGGAGCCTCTCTTTATACTGACGACAGAGTCTGAATACAACAGGACCATACAGTGGCACCTCAAGGCCAAGGTATTTGAATCTGTTTACATAGTCAAGCTGGGAGCCATCAGATAGTTGCATCTTGCGAACAGCTCCTCCCTGCCTGGGTGGGCGCCGATTTAGTATCTTTGTTTTCTCTGCTGAGATAATTAAACCTAGGTCCTGACATGAATCTAATACAGAGTTAAGAGTGTTCTGTGTGTTAGCATACCCAGTGGTGTGTATCATTATATCATCAGCATAGCTAATGATGTGGACGTTGGGTTTGCTCGGTATAGAGTTTAACAGCGTGTTTATTAAGATATTAAATAAGGTAGGACTGAGGACACCACCCTGCGGGGTACCTAGTTCAAAGTCTCTTGTTACACTCCTATGCCCCTGGAAAAATACAGATGACTTCCTGTTGGATAAGTAACCCCTGATCCAACAAAGAAGCCGACCACCAACATTCATTCTTGCAAGCTCACTCAAGATAACATGTCTATTTGCAATATCAAAGGCAGACTTAAGATCTAGGAAGGTGGTATATGACTTTTCAGTGTGCAGGGTAAGAAAGGTGGTGATGCAATGATGCACACTCCTTCCATGCATGAAGCCATATATCTGGGGGGATAGCATGGTTCTTATTCTATGGAGGAGACGGTTTAGGACCATTCTCTCGAATGTTTTGCAAATGCAGCTAGTAAGGGAAATTGGGCGGAAAGCATTCTCTTGATTTGGCTTGGGAATTGGAATGATTATACTGTTGGTCCAAGAGATAGGAAGTTCCCCAGTAACATAGCTCATATTATACAGCTCAAGCAGGGGATTCCCTGGTACTAAAGGGAGCAGACGCAATATGTCATAAGTGATACCATCCTCACCGGGGGATGTGGCTTTGCCTTTGTTTAGGGCCGCGAGTAATTCAAACTCAGTGAATGGCACGTTGCATTCATCTTCCTTGTGGAGCATGAAGTCAACGAGCCTTTCTCGATCTCCGTAACCAGCATTTAATCTGAACTGTATGTCTGGGGGAAGATTATTGAAGCTAGAGGTGGTTGCCCAAGCATCGACTAACTCGTTTGCTCTGTGTAGAGGGTGAGGGTGTGCTACTTGGCCGATCTTATCGCCTTTAATTCTTTTAATATCCTTCCATGCCTGGCTGAGGGGGGTGTGAGAGTTGAGACTGTTAACAAAAGTTTCCCAGTTATCTTGCCTGAGCTCTGTCATGCGCTCCCTCGCCTTGGCTAGGGCTTTCTGAAAGAGCTTGAGCATTGCTGGCGTACGTGTTTCCCTATATGCAAGTCCAACTCGTCTGGCAGTGCGTTTCAAAGTACGCAATTTGGGGTCATTGTAATAGGCATGACGTTTATTACCTTTCATGTCGTTCCGACTATTGGATGGTGCAGGGGGCCGACCTAAAGGGTCAGCAAACATCTGAATGCTCTGTACTAGATCGTCGTTAAATGTCTGGACTGTGGAGGGATCATAAGTGTTGTACCACTCTGACACATGAGCAACAAAGTCTTCACGTCGAGCAGGAGGAACACTGAGCCGTTTGCGTTTGAAAGTTCCACCGGGCAGGATGGTATCTCCTATACATAGAGTAGTCAATCTAGGGTGATGATCTGACAACAAATCTGTTACAATAGTTGATGTGCACCAGACGTGAGAGACGTTGAAACCAACACAGAGGTCTAGAATGCCTCCACAAATATGCGTGGGTTCAAGGTCACCCACAATCTGCACATCTTGGTGACTATTTAGTAGCGACAGCAGTTGATTCCCATTACCGTTACTGAAGCGAGAGCCGCCAATGTCCTTGTGTCTAGCATTGTAGTCACCAAGAATGATGGTTGGCTCTGCTTGAGCGCAGGCCGGAAGATCAATATAATTTAACTTTCCTGCTGGAGCATATAGATTAAATACATTGAGGACAGAGTTGCCCACATAGATCCTCACTCCATGATACTGTTGACCGGCAGTTTGTTTTTCTGGCAGAAGTTGATGGGGTAGGGATTGTTTGATGTATAGAATGCAAGAGTTGCTGGATCTGAGGTTGTAAGAAACAAATGAGGGCAATTTCGGGGGTGAGGATCTTGCGGGAACTCTGCACTCCTGGAGACATACCATATCGATGTGTTCAGTTGTTACTTTGTGATGTAAATCTGAGAATCTTTTATTGAGGGATGCAATGTTCCAGCTAAGGATGGATAACTTAGTTAATTGTGCATTTAAAGTCAGCATTATATATTGATATTATTGCGAAGAAACGGAGATTTTACATAAATACAGTACATGATAGTTTAAGTAGCGAACGCAATTTAACTTCCAGCCATGTATTTTTAAGTAATCTTTAACGTTTTCTGGCTAGTTATGTTTGATTTGGTTAAAAATACGCATTCTCCTTAACATCATAAATTAAATTTGCGATAATTTGAGTAGAGAAGTTCGACGACTGGATCACTGTGCACAGAAGGCTGGTATGCCAGCAAACACTTTCCAGAGAGCAATATATCTTGGATAAGTCGCTCCACGACAGTGTTACTTGGACCATCGACTTGTTTTGATATTACATATTTACATCTTGTTATGAAATTATATTTTTTCAGAGTAAAATTATGTTTTCTCATGTTCTGCATCCAGCATCCACATTATAGTGAGTAAATATACCATATTACTTCATTACTTACGTAATGCTAGGAGGGTTTGAGTAGCTTTGGGTCTTTAGGTAAACAGAATCTCCAATAGATGGGGCGAGAGTCGCCCCATCTCTCTCGCCCGGGCGGGAGTCGAAACTTAAATTAAAATTGCTATATCATTGGTCTCCAACATGATATATTTCCTTTGGTGCACTCACAATAACGATTATAGCTCAGTCTTTCTGAAGGCATGTAATATTTTAGGCTTTATTAGCGTATCTTTGTTAATTACACAATATATTTGCAAGTGCGTAGGCGTCTGCACTCCATGACCGAAAAGCTACTGAACGCCACTATAAAAACATATATATCTTCACTTGAGCTTTAAATATGTCTAATATAATGTATTTAAAATAATGCTTATATTTCTATCTTTCTTAAGACATATAAAACATTTGTGTTTATTAACGAATTTACGTAAAATAAACATTGTTCTGAGAGTTGCTCTGTCGTTCAGTCTGTACGGGGGTCGGAACTCGGCGACTATTAAAACACATGAATCTTCATTAGAACTTTAATTATGTCTATAATAAAGTGTTTAAAATGAGCCTTATATTCCTATCTTTCTTGAGGCATATAAAAAATTTACGATTATTTACAAATTTACGTGAAATAAGCATTGTTCTGAGAGAGAGTTGCTCCGTCGATCGATCTGTCCGGGATCGGAGCTCGGCTATTATAAAAGTACACGTATCTTCGCTTTAAATTTAAATATGACAATAGTAAGGTATTTAGAATGAAGCTTATATATCTGTCTTACTTGTGACATATAAAAATCTTATGTTTATTAAGGAATCAGCGTGAAATAGGCATGGTTCTGAGATGAATGCTGCGGTTTTCGAGCTCGACGAGCGATGAAAACTGCCCCTTTTTACAACTACAAATATCTTCGGTTTTACTTAAAATATTTGTCTGATAGAGGTTTTACATATAGATCGCGTTTCTGTCTTTCTTCTGACTAATAAATAATTTTGGTTTATTAAGTTATCAAGATGTTTTCAACAATATTCTTTCAGCGTTCGTCTTTTCCAACATGGGCGACCCTTTTAGAAGCGCGATACTTGGGTTAACCCATCCTATAGTTGGGTCTGTTTCCAACTGGGGTTCGAATAGCACTACTGATATGTTTACTTCCAGTGCTAGTGGCCCTCAGGTGCCAAGCTTGTTAATAACAAAAATACTCTTTATTCTCTCACTGCTGTGCATTATAAATTAAATGATGAGGACGATATTTACTAATGTAAATCTATTGGTCTGTGATGTATTTTCATATGTATATTTTTATTCGGCAACTATAGTTTTTTTTATTCAATGTTTATATTCGAACCCCAGTTGGAAACAGACCCAACTATAGGATGGGTTAACCCAAGTATCGCGCTTCTAAAAGGGTCGCCCATGTTGGAAAAGACGAACGCTGAAAGAATATTGTTGAAAACATCTTGATAACTTAATAAACCAAAATTATTTATTAGTCAGAAGAAAGACAGAAACGCGATCTATATGTAAAACCTCTATCAGACAAATATTTTAAGTAAAACCGAAGATATTTGTAGTTGTAAAAAGGGGCAGTTTTCATCGCTCGTCGAGCTCGAAAACCGCAGCATTCATCTCAGAACCATGCCTATTTCACGCTGATTCCTTAATAAACATAAGATTTTTATATGTCACAAGAAAGACAGATATATAAGCTTCATTCTAAATACCTTACTATTGTCATATTTAAATTTAAAGCGAAGATACGTGTACTTTTATAATAGCCGAGCTCCGATCCCGGACAGATCGATCGACGGAGCAACTCTCTCTCAGAACAATGCTTATTTCACGTAAATTTGTAAATAATCGTAAATTTTTTATATGCCTCAAGAAAGATGGAATATAAGGCTCATTTTAAACACTTTATTATAGACATAATTAAAGTTCTAATTAAGATTCATGTGTTTTAATAGTCGCCGAGCTCCGACCCCCGTACAGACTGAACGACAGAGCAACTCTCTCTCAGAACAATGTTTATTTTACGTAAATTCGTTAATAAACACAAATGTTTTATATGTCTTAAGAAAGATAGAAATATAAGCATTATTTTAAATACATTACATTAGACATATTTAAGCTCAAGTGAAGATATATATGTTTTTATAGTGGCGTTCAGTAGCTTTTCGGTCATGGAGTGCAGACGCCTACGCACTTGCAAATATATTGTGTAATTAACAAAGATACGCTAATAAAGCCTAAAATATTACATGCCTTCAGAAAGACTGAGCTATAATCGTTATTGTGAGTGCACCAAAGGAAATATATCATGTTGGAGACCAATGATATAGCAATTTTAATTTAAGTTTCGACTCCCGCCCGGGCGAGAGAGATGGGGCGACTCTCGCCCCATCTATTGGAGATTCTGTTTACCTAAAGACCCAAAGCTACTCAAACCCTCCTAGCATTACGTAAGTAATGAAGTAATATGGTATATTTACTCACTATAATGTGGATGCTGGATGCAGAACATGAGAAACATAATTTTACTCTGAAAAAATATAATTTCATAACAAAATAAGATGTAAATATGTAATATCAAAGGAAGTCGATGGTCCAAGTAACACTGTCGTGGAGCGACTTATCCAAGATATATTGCTCTCTGGAAAGTGTTTGCTGGCATACCAGCCTTCTGTGCACAGTGATCCAGTCGTCGAACTTCTCTGCTCAAATTATCGCAAATTTAATTTATGATGTTAACAAGGAGAATGCGTATTTTTAACCAAATCAAACATAACTAGCCAGAAAACGTTAAAGATTACTTAAAAATACATGGCTGGAAGTTAAATTGCGTTCGCTACTTAAACTATCATGTACTGTATTTATGTAAAATCTCCCTGTTTCTTCGCACATGGAACCTTACACGCTCTCTGATTTACTGTTTAATAGAGATTCACAAATAAAGCTTATGATTGTATACGTTATCAAAAGGCAGTGACAAAGTCATTTTTGCGTTTTATCACAGAGATTAGATCTTATTGAGATAGGAAAGATATTCATATTTAAAGAAGGTTTTGAACCGTCGCTCTCCCTATCGATAGGAACTAACTTTTTTTTGTTATTATTAACAAGCTTAAGTATACACAGCAATGTGTTGCTACCCTATTCTATATGAAAGATTACACAGTTTATATAAAAAACTAGCTATAAGTTCATCTAATATTCCCATCTCACAGGATGGTTATTTATACATGGATCAGGGGATAAATACCAGCCTCATAAAAAAATCAACTCTGACTAACAATCAGGTGAGACATAAATGTAAGGCTGATCTATTAGCCTCCGTTAGCAAAATCTGGGTACAGCACAAGAATATCTTCCATATTCCTAAGTGTATGAAGTAATTACAGAGTTCAAAGTACCTTATACCATTTGGCATGAAGTCACTTATAACAGGGCAATCACAGATATAGTGTTGGTGAGTATGTCCCAGCTCTTGTTCACATAGTTTACAGTAGAATATTCACCATTGGGGCCATTCATTACCTGCAGCCACCTGCGATACATATCGATATCCTAGCCTAATTCTGGCAATTACAATGTCACACTGTCATTGTGACACTAGTGGAAGTTTATGCTGTCCGTTCATATAATTCTCGTTTCTAAACATGTTTAGTTATTTTAGTTTATATATTATGCACCCCATACCCATCTTGTGGGCGTAGTGGAAAAGGTTACAGAGGCACATAAACATGTCATATCTCTTTATACTCTTGCTTTCTGGCTTTTGTGTGTCAGTGACTGCTCTTCTGTCTTCCCTAATTACCTAAAATATTGCGCTTTGACAGAAGAAATTGGAATGCCCATATCCCACTCAATTTCAGGCTTATCACATTCAGTTTTAGCTGCCTTGTCTGTGTCATCATGCTGGACAACACCTATATGAGAGGTATCCATAAAATGAGACTTTGAAACTCCTACTGTTTGCAATATAATGTTGTTTTATAATGGATGTTACAACTACAACCTTTTGAAGATCAATGCTAATTTTATCTAGATAATGTAATAAACGAAAGTTTTCTATGTCAACAGAAAGGCAGAAATATAAGCTACACTTTAAATACTTTGTCATAAATATAACTGAAGTTT
>WNGS01158745.1:2689169-2699830 GCA_020271785.1 Procambarus virginalis | reverse complement strand
ATATGCGGAAAAACCATAAAGAAATGGAGAAAGGGGGGTGAACGTTTCGGCTTTTCAAGGCCTTTGTCAACACCAGATTGAGTCTGGTGTTGACAAAGGCCTTGAAAAGCCGAAACGTTCACCCCCTTTCTCCATTTCTTTGTGGTTTTTCCGCATACAAATGATCAGTGTTAGTGATCGTCAATTGCATATATATATATATATATATATATATATATAATATTATAATCTCAATTCAATTTCTTTCTGTATTATGCACCCCATATCCATTACCGTGTCCGGTGTTGGAAAGAGTTACAGAGGCACATAATGGGTTCAGGAACTGAACCTCATAGTTCATTTAGCTGAGCAAGTGACTCAGTGATTGTTATTTATCATAACCATGATTTATATTATTCTTATTAATATTCCAGTGGAACCCTGAAGGAGTGCTTGAACGTAAGCTTCACGTACGATCCGGAGCACCCCAGCATAGAGCCCCTGGATGGCTTCCCCGTGTGCCCGCCTCCCTTGATGGCCGACTACGACTTCCCCGGACACCGTCTAGCGCCCGGCCGCGGACCGGACAATGATCTACGGTGACCACTTACCCGCTCACAGCACCTTACAGGATCCCCTGAGAATGCGCTCATCATGGACACACCTGTTGGTGCTGCTTAGAGGGTACCTGCGGGAGGAGAAGCGGCAGGCGAGAAGCCCATCGCTTCGTCAGGAGCCGGACACTGTGGTAGTAAATGTGACGCTCTGCAGTCGTTGGGTCGGTAAGACCATCCTCGCTCTTGAAGCCGACGGCCCCGCGCTTGAGTAAGTGGTAATCTCCAGTTCAGTTTTAGTTAGGTTTTTGCTAAACAAAATTATACAAAAAATATATACCATTTTTGTGCTGTGAATCGCTTTCAGAATAAACAATTTTTGTATTATGTTGGGATTTAAGCCTCGGGGCCAAATACTGGAATTGGTTATCAGCGCTGCTGTCTCAGGGGACTGTGGATGTTTAACGCATCTCCAGTTTCTGCAAAATATATTTACAACAAATTACATCCGAGTGCGTATATGTGTTTTGCAAAAGTGTGTAAAATTATCTATTTTGGCAAATCACGTAAACAGTCTTATTAAGTATACAGTTTTCAGTACAAGTCCCAGTGGTGCAGTGGTGCTGGAGCGCCACTCTAGCTGGCACCTCTGCAAGTGGATGATGGAATGTGGGAAAGGGAGAGAGGGTGAGGGGGAAGGGAGATGATGGCTTAATTGTGGGTGATGGTTGATCATGGCAGGAAATATTAGTATTACATCACTAATAAGTAAGGTAAGGAAAGAGGTAAGGAAATAGCAGTTAGCTCTAATTCTTTGTTTCCAAAACATAAAAATTTAGGAGAGGCACGAGGCTACAGCGTTTATAAGGCGGTGACTGAAAATATATCTTATTTAACTATATCTGTATTCCTTTAAAAGGTACTGAGGAGTTTCAAGTATTGTATTATAAAAGATACTGAGGCGCCTCAAGTACAGTAGTAGTAGTAATTCTGTTGTTAATGTTACAGTGTAAGCGATGCCTTCATACGGGTGTCTGTGCTCCACTACCCGGGGCTGCAAGTGCTGAGTGAGGTGCTAGGCTGGACCTACACCATCATCTGGGACGTTTCCTTCCTGCCGCAGATGTGGCTCAACTGGAGAAGAAAAAGGTCAGTTCAGCCATTATTGCCTGAAACGGTGAGCATAATTACTGCCTTCATAAAATACAAAATGTAAGTGCGCACTCCATTTGTGTCCGCAGCCCGTTCCACTATGACCAAGAGGATGAATATAACGTGCATAATAAACCAAACTAAATGGATTGCTGACTAACAAATGCGTTCATTTTGGAAATGATACACGGTAATAGACTAATTTAATAAGCTTGCAGTTGCTGTCCATCATAATCTGGTCAGTAGGATAGCCTCACCATGGTATGTGATAATATGTGATAATTCCGGGTCATAAGCTAACATGTTGTGTTGTGTGGGAATGTGTGTGCGGTGGCGGCAGTGTGGAAGGTCTTAGCATGGACAATGTTGCCCTCAACCTTGTCGCGTACATGTACTACATGTTCTTCAACGTGGGTCTCTACGCCATCCCTTTCCTCCAGGTATGTCCATCCCTCTCCTCCAAGTATAGTCATCCCTCCCCTCCCAAGTATATTTATCCCTCCTCTCCAAGTATAGTATCTCTCTCCTCCAGGTATAGTCATCCCTCCCCTCCAAGTATAGTCATCCCTTCCCTCCAAGTATATTTATCCCTCCTCTCCAAGTATAGTCATCTCTCTCCTCCAGGTATAGTCATCCCTCCCCTCCAAGTATAGTCATCCCTTCCCTCCAAGTATAGTCATCCCTCCCCCCAAGTATAGTCATCCCTCCCCTCCAAATATAGTCATCCCTCCCTCCAGGTATAGTCATCCCTCCCCTCCAAGTATAGTCATCCCTCCCCTCCAAGTATAGTCATCCCTCCCCTCCAGGTATAGTCATCCCTCCCCTCCAAGTATAGTCATCCCTCCCCTCCAAGTATAGTCATCCCTCCCCCCAAGTATAGTCATCCCTCCCCTCCAAGTATAGTCATCCCTCCCCTCCAAGTATAGTCATCCCTCCCCTCCAAGTATAGTCATCCCTCCCCCCCAAGTATAGTCATCCCTCCCCTCCAAGTATAGTCATCCCTTCCCCTCCAAATATAGTCATCCCTTCCCCTCCAAGTATAGTCATCCCTCCCCTCCAAGTATAGTCATCCCTTCCCCTCCAAGTATAGTCATCCCTCATCTCCAAGTATAGTCATCCCTCCCCTCCAAGTATAGTCATCCCTCCCCCCCAAGTATAGTCATCCCTTCCCCTCCAAGTATAGTCATCCCTCCCTCCAGGTATAGTCATCCCTCCCCCCCAAGTATAGTCATCCCTTCCCCTCCAGGTATAGTCATCCCTCCCCTCCAAGTATAGCCATCCCTCCCCTCCAAGTATAGTCATCCCTCCCCTCCAAGTATAGCCATCCCTCCCCCCCAAGTATAGTCATCCCTTCCCCTACAAGTATAGTCATCCCTCCCCTCCAAGTATAGTCATCCCTTCCCCTCCAAGTATAGTCATCCCTCCCCTCCAAGTATAGTCATCCCTCCCCTCCAAGTATAGTCATCCCTTCCCCTCCAAGTATAGTCATCCCTCATCTCCAAGTATAGTCATCCCACCGCTCCAAGTATAGTCATCCCTTCCCCTTCAAGTATAGTCATCCCTCCCCTCCAAGTATAGTCATCCCTCCCCTCCAAGTATAGTCATCCCTTCCCCTTCAAGTATAGTCATCCCTTCCCCTCCAAGTATAGTCATCCCTCCCCTCCAAGTATAGTCATCCCTCCCCTCCAAGTATAGTCATCCTTCCCCTTCAAGTATAGTCATCCCTTCCCCTCCAAGTATAGTCATCCCTCCCCTCCAAGTATAGTCATCCCTCCCCTCCAAGTATAGTCATCCCTTCCCCTTCAAGTATAGTCATCCCTCCCCTCCAAGTATAGTCATCCCTCCCCTCCAAGTATAGTCATCCCACCGCTCCAAGTATAGTCATAACTTCCCCTCTAAGTGTCTGTAGCATGCAGCTTATGCCTTTAACTAAATACAGTACAACTTATTACTATTTTTGTTAATACAACTAACGAACTAATTTCTTTAAAAAATCTTCACATGTTAATACAAATATAGAACTTCATTCAATATAAAGTTATACTATTATGGATGCCATTCAGTGAAACTCTTGAGTAAATTTGCAGAATATTCATTGTGGATCAAAAGTAAACTATGAGTGAAAAAAAATACAGCGGCATTGTGGTGGGATTGCCTTAATATTTCCTCAGTATTGGAATTGTGTTTTTCACATGAGGCTTTTCAGCCAGCCTGTTCTCTCGAGTTGCTCTAAATTCGTCAGTTTGTCTACATCTCTGTGTACAGGGTCAGTTTAGCGAGCGGTATCCAAGAGAGGTCAACCACGTCCGGCTCAATGATGTGGTCTTTGCTGCGTATGCTTTTGGTATGGAGCTTCTCCTCGCTCTGCAGTGTGTCTTGTATAAGGTATGGAGTCATAGTATAAGGTAAGGAAGGTTGGGTGTTGGTATAAGCCTAGCTTAAGGTATGGAAGGCCGGGTGTCGGTATAAGCCATAAGGTATGGAAGGATAGACGTTGGTATATGGTATAGAAGAATGAGTGTGAGTATAAGGAATGAGAATTTTAATCTGGGTACAAGTCATATATCCACATTGATCCATCTTTTCCTTATCCTGTGGGGTATAAGAAACATAAGGTACAAATGTTCTCGGCAATTTTACTCAAATATTTAGGCTACGTGAATTTGTACTTGTTAAACTTCACTTAGATCTTGAAACACATGACAACGGTAAACGCAAATGAATCTGACCATTAACTGGATATGTGACCATACGACTAGCCTCGTCCTTGACAAACGATACGTCGATAATTTTTAACAAGCCTCCTGGCATATGCATTCATTTACAACCTTTTGAACGAAAATCATCCCGGCTTCGAGTCCTGGGAATGGCCAAAGATCCTTAACGTTTGCCCCTGTTCACCCAGCAGTAATTGTGGATCAGACTGTAACCAGACTGAGGGATCATGTTCCAAAGAAAACTAGTATTGAGGAATAAGATGAGCTGTGGTACTGAAGAGCTGTAAGCCTGTTAACAGGAGTCGAACATCGTCTGTTCCAATACCCGCAACTGACCACCTCATTAATCTATACATACGTCATTAATTGTAAGTTGTGTGTAGAGCGTTTTTTCATTCATAAACAGGGGGTTTTGCGGCTGGATTAACGAGCATTGGCACTTGATGATGAGGGGGCTGAGGATATTGTGCCCACGGGGTAATAGTCTATTTCAAGTCTATGCTAGTGATGAATCGACGAATTAATAACTTTTAAATATAAATTATTATCGATAGAAAAAGCATCGAGAATAATAGAATCAGTAGTACTTTCAATAATAATATTTATGATAATAATAATTAACTTACATAACATGATGCATGTATCAGTGTGAGGTTGGGAGTATTACATTAGTATTTACAAGGCCCATTATTATAGTTATCGAGCAAGTCCAAATTAACCTAACCAACCAAACCTTATCTTGCCCAATCCAAGAAAGCTTTTTATATTTATTCTATGAAATTAAGGATAATTTGTAGTTATTTAAAGTCCTGTCCACGTGCATGAGACTAATGTCACTCTGACTGTTAACTGAAATTGAACATTATATGGAATGTTGAATCTCAGCTGAAAATTTAAATTGGTGAAAGGCAGTTTATTTTGTCTTCCTTGAGTAGCGTGGAGCCGGGCATGCGGTGTCCTGGCCGTGTAGAGCCCTAGTGACGGCGGCCCTGGGGGCGGTGGCCACCACCTGCGTCCTGGCCGGCCTGGGAGTCGTCTGGTGGCTTGACGTCTTCTACCTCATGTCCTACCTCAAGCTTGGCCTCACCCCGCTCAAGTACACACCTCAGGTTCGTCCCATTAACACACACTGTACTTATGCTTTGGGAGCCTCATAGTAGAAGATATTGATAGCTGTGTAGACAAAGGTGCGAAGGGGCACTTTAATATAGGATTGTAGTCGACAGGTGGGTCGGACAACATATATCAAAACTGCCTGCTGGCATATGCTTTACGTTGTGGCATCACTATTTCTTTCATCTGTCCGTCTCTGTTTACTTGTCTGTCTCTGTCTAGGAAGAGTTTGTGCCATATATATATATATATATTCCAGTACCGGACAAGTGTTAAGCCTTTCCAGAGCACTTTTTAATCTCCATTGGCATGTGTTTTCTGACTCCAGGTATAGTCAGAAATGTTAGTTAGTTTAGTTCATTTATTATGCATCCCATACCCATCTTGTGGGCGGTAGTGGAAAGGGTTACAGAGGCACATAATGGGCTCAGGGACTGAACCTCACAATTCATTTAACTAAGCAAGTTACAATCTTGATGAGCTAGTTACAAAATTCAATAAAAGTCGTCTCATCAACAATGGGTTCGAGATCGACCTCAAGTACAGGTTCTAAATTAAGCAACTGACATATGTGGAGAGCTAGTGTCACAATTTATATGTTTGTCCTGCACACTGCCCCCCCATCCAGTGGGTAGCGGTGGATAGTAAGAAGTGTATAGTCTAACACGTAATCATTTCATTACTGTATGTCATATTAGGGTCCCAGTTCTCTCATTTGGGTTCGTTCTCGACACAATCAAGAATTCCGGGTTCGAATCCTGGGCGGGACAGATATGGTTTGGCACATTTCCTTTCACCTAATGCCTCTGTTCACCTAGCAGTAAGTAGGTACTCAGCTTGTATTCACCTAGTTGTGCGTCTGATCTTTCGGCCCGCCTCTGAACTGTCAATCAATCAACTGTTACTAACTACTATTTTTTTCACACACCCCATCAGGAAACAGCCACTAGCAGCTGTCTAACTCCTAGGTTCCCATTTACTGCTAGGTAACATGGGCATCAGGGTGAAGGATGCCCAACTCTGCCCATTTGTTTTTCCGCCGGCTACCGGGATCGAACTCTGGTCCCTAGGACCACGAGTCTAGAGCGCTGTCTACTCAGCCAGCCAGCCCCTGAGTGGGGTTGCATCCTGGGCGGGGTCAGTAATTCGATCTTGGGGGGGGGGGGGAGGGACACCTCGATATATGCCTAACGTGTATGAATATACTCTAGCTTCCTGTCCCCCAACACAATGAATTATTAAATTATTTATTTTGTCGGTATTGCTCGGTTTAGACATGCAAGATAATAATGACAATTTTCCCACTCGAACTTGCACTCCAGATTTTACACTATGGGTTTTAATTGACTAATTGTAATGTTGCATGTTGTGTTCAGGCGTATGTGAACTACAAGAGGAAGAGTACAATAGGCTTCAGTATTGCTGGCGTGCTGATGGACCTGACTGGTGGTGTCCTGTCTCTAGCACAGATGTTTATCCTTGCTGCCAACATTGGTAAGTGAAGTTCTTCCTAAATCATATACTGTACAGTACTAGATCTATCTATAAATTCAACATCATGTTTGTAAATCAACTATGTATATACTTTTCCTGAATAAAAAATTTAATTTAATTTATTCTGTAGTATGGGGCAAATTTTAACGTTATCCATTTGAGGTCTCACTAGAGCAAGGTAAAGACCTGCTTGAAACACTAGGCATGTTAGTCTATATCAATACAAGGTGGTATTTAATGGAAAAATTAAACAAATTTACTGTATTTGGCAAAATGCAGAGAACAGCTTTTATTTATTTATTTTTATTTACATATATACAAGAAGGTACATTGGGTTTATGAGAATACATTGAATAGTACAGTAATTACAATCTTGTAAAGCCACTAGTACGCGCATCATTTCGGGCAGGTCCTTAATTTAACAGATAATTTTAAGTAGGTAATTTCTATCAGAATTGATAAATGATAACAAATACATTGCAAGAGAAAAATGAGATGAGAGAGCTTAGTAAGTATATTAAAGCACATTGTTATATTAAAGCTCTGATTGATTACATTGACAGCTTGATTGGTAATTTAAACAAGATTAATAGACACCATACAGCAGACACATGTAATCTACCTAATCTAATTAGGGTGTCTTTCAATTATTTAAGAATACTGGCTGAAATATATGCAGCTATAGTAATAATCATTTTCTCCTCCATTACAGATGATTGGATCTCTATATTTACCGACTTCAGCAAATTTGGCCTTGGAGTAATATCTATAATATTTGATCTAATCTTTTTGAGTCAACACTACTACTACCACTATCACTTAGGGTAAGTGTTTTCTGGGAAGGTCACCCTCAGTACCTTCCCAAGCTGATTTGGTGTTTCGGTGTATCACCTGCAGAACGTATGAATGGGTGCTACTTTAGCATGAAGGAGTTAGGTGATCCACGTCAGGGAAGGCTTACAATTCCAGTTGGGCAGCAGATAGGTGTCTCTGGAATCCTTTGTAAAGGGTATTGGTGATTCAGTACAGTATGTAGAGCTACGAGCTATGGTTTATGTGGTTGGCGGTTCAGAAAAATTTCTGTAACAACTTACACAAATCGTTACAATAGTGACTGAAACAAACAGGGGGGTTACATCAGTCTAAATCAAACTGTACATTTTGGCTTAAAGTGAGTAACATTTAACTTATACAGTACTAGTAATTTGGAAGATAAAAGGTTTTTCATCAGAGCAGTGGGAAATATTGCTACATTTACATTACAAAAGTAGGACGATGAGAATACAATTTAAAGGACTAATATAATCTAATCAATGAATTTATATAACAATTCATGCCATCAGCACTTGGTCAACAGATTCTAGAAATACCCGGATCAAAATCACACAGGTCAGTTTGGGTTAAGTCGAGTTAGGGTGGTGTAGGTTGGGTTAGGTTGAGTTAGGATGGTGTAGGTTAGGTTGTGTTGGGGGTATGGTAGATTAGGGTGTCATGAATGTCAGATCAGTATGATTAGGTTGCAGTTGCATCTATTTTTCATGACAATAGTGCAGCATGTTTGGTACAATATCTTGGTATGGTTGGAAGGTGTGTTGTGGGGGAGTGCTGTTTGTGTTTTTTAGTTTGAGAGAACCAGGTCTTTGGGAGCTTCTTACTTTAAGTTCTGGTAGTTGTGGCTTGGGGAAATCAGCTTGGGGAGTGGTTTGGATAAAGTCTGCTTGGTACATATTTTGAGTCTGTCCAGCATCAGTTAGGTTTTGTATACAATGATAGATGCAGTTGATCTGATTTTACTTAATGTAGATGCAGATGGTGCATGTGTTGGGTCAGTCTCAGTGGTAGGTTGTGTTGTGTTAAGAATTTAGTTAGAAGTCAATCCAGTGTCTTTTTTATTGCATTTTCAATGCCTGTAATAAGTGTTTGGACAAGTTCTGCACCAAGTAGCGAAGTCTGCGAGAGTGGATTGTTGTCTGGGGGTGTAGGTTGGTGAAGAACATTACATATTTAGTACTAGTATATGTAAAATTTGTTGGGTGATTGGTGATGGTTGGTTGTGAACTGTGATGGGTTGTTTCAGTGCACCACTGTTTTGCATGTTGGCATTGGGGACAGTCCTAACAGTAGTTTTAGTTGCTATGTAGGCAGGATATTGTTTGGATTTTGTCAGGGTCGCCATCACACTTTGAACTTTGAGTATGTCTGATGTGCAGTCGATGGTCTAATGGAAATGAATTTATTTATTTATTTATATACAAGAAGGTACATTGGGTTCGTGAGAATACATAGCATAGTATTTACAATTTTGTAAAGCCACTAGTACATGCAGCATTTCGGGCAGGTCCTTAATCTAACAGATAATTTTAAGTAGGTAAATTCTAGCAGAATTAATAAAATGAACAAATACATTGCAAGAAAAAAATGAGATGAGAGAGATTAGTAAGTATATTAAAGCACATTGATATATTAAAGCTCTGATTGATTACATTGAGAGCTTGATTGGTAATTTAAACAAGATTAATAGACACCATACAGCAGATTGGCAGCACATATAAGACAGTAATGATCACAATGGTAAAGATGTTCAGATTGAGTACATAAAGATTGGGTAGCAATAGATACAGTGCCATTTTAAAGTAAAAGGTAAAAAACTATGAAGATGAAATTAGGTACTTTTAGTATTGTTTTTGAATGACGTAAAAGTTGGACAGCTTTTCAATTCAATAGGGAGTGAGTTCCATAGACTGGGTCCCTTTATTTGCATAGAGTGTTTACACAGATTAAGTTTAACTCTGGGGATATCAAAGAGATATTTATTTCTGGTGTGATGATAATGGGTCCTATTACATCTGTCCAGGAAGAGTTTCAGAGCAGGATTTGCATTTAAGAACAGGGTTTTGTAAATGTAGTTGACACAAGAGAATTTGTGGAGTGAGATTATGTTTAGCATGTTTAGGGAGTTAAACAAGGGGGCTGAGTGTTGTCTGAGAGCAGAATTTGATATTATTCTGATAGCAGATTTTTGCTGGGTGATGATGGACTTGAGGTGGTTTGCAGTGGTTGAGCCCTATGCACAGATACCATAGTTAAGATAGGGATAGATTAGTGCATAATATAGAGAGATGAGAGCAGAGTTAGGTACATAATATCTGATTTTGGAGAGTATACCAACTGTTTTAGAGATTTTCTTAGTTATGTGTTGTATGTGGGTACTGAAGTTGAGTCTCTTGTCTAGGAATAGGCCAAGAAACTTTCCATAATTTTTATTGCTAATGTTTACATTGGCTATCTGAAGCTGAATTGCATTTGTAGATTTGCTTCCAAATAAGATGTAGTAGGTCTTTTCTATGTTAAGTGTTAGTTGTTGGTTGACATCCATAAGTGGACTTTTTTAGTTCATTATTAACAACATTATTTAGTGTATGTGGGTTGGGGTTAGAGTAGATGAGGGTAGTATCATCAGCAAACAAAATAGGTTTCAGAATGTAAGAGACATTAGGCAGATCATTGATGTATATAAGAAATAGGAGAGGTCCCAAGGTGCTGCCCTGTGGGACTCCACTGTTATTGGTAGAGTGGAGAGGTTATATTATTGATGGCTACACATTGGTGTCTATATTACTAAGATAGGATTGAGTATAGTCCAGGGCATGGC
>WNGS01158745.1:2654071-2689069 GCA_020271785.1 Procambarus virginalis | reverse complement strand
TTTTAAACAGAAAATTCAATGAGTTTTACTTTATGACTTAAGTGCAAGGAAGTAGTTTTCAGATCACTTTGGTGTTGAGTATATGTATTCTCTCTCATATAGTATTTGCTTTATATAGTGTAAGTACTTCATAGTTACAGTATATGGTTTTAGCTTATTAAAGTGTGTGGTGTGCATCATTTGTTTGAGAATTTACCAAAAACAAAATAATTATGTACTAAACATGAGGCCATAGTTCACAAAATATATTATCACTTTATAGAAATATTATTGTCAGAATTCTCATTCGTTATAATGAAAATGGTTACTAAATAGCATTTTGAAGTTTATTTACAAAAATATACAGGTTACATAAATATATTAATTTTCTTATACATACATATATATATATATACAGTACTGTAGTACAAATATGGACTCAAATCCCACCTGCATAATCAAACTTTTGGAAAGATACTAATCCTTAATAATGTAAACTAGTTCAATAGGATCAAAACCCACACTTATTTTATGTAAAGATTTGAAATACATGAAGTCTTTCACACTCTTCCGAGTGCATTATCAACGTCTGAGTTTGTGGTTTGGAGGAGACTTGCATCTCAAAGACTAATACAGCTGCTATCCAGAATCCAGTCCTCTTATTTTTCTTGACCTCCTGATCATGTCACCTCCATTTCAGTGTTTCAGAGGGGATGTTTTCCAAGGAGTTAAGATCAGTTGTCCTTTTTGTCATCCTGGGATTCTGAGAACTGGACTTATTAATAAAGATATCCGTCCAGATGCTATCCCTTGTAACTCCCTCCAAACCCAAAGGAGAGCAGCTATTGAGAAACTTGGATTTATTCATTTATTAAAATCTAAGTACAATAGTCTGAATAGCTGCTCTCCTTTGGGTATGGAGGGAGTTACAAGGGATAGCATCTGGAAGGGATATGTTTATTAACAATTCCAGATCTCAGAATCCCAGGATGACGGAAAGGACAATTGATCATATTCCCTCATAAACATTAGTAGTTGAGAATGGAGGTGACATGATCAGGTGGTCAAGAACAAGAAGCCAGGATCCCGGATAACCGTATTAGTCATTGAGACGCAGGTCTCCTCCAAACCATATACAGTACACTACAGTACTCACAGGAGTGTGTAAATCAAAACTTTACATAAAATGTGTGATATTTTTTTGTACCATGTTATTACAAACAAGATATTACCAGTACAGTACTTAACTGTTTTTGTGATTGAACTAGTTAAGAGGTGTACTTTGGCTTGGCATCTCAAGATTAAAAAAAAAAAAGGTTAAATATTTAATACAGAGAAGGTATAATGAATATAGGTTGGCAAGTGATATACATGGTTTGGTCACAAAATCACCTATCCAGTTTCTGGCCAGCCCCAAAGATGTTTAACTATGCTATGACACGTGCATTATCTACCGTGCCATGCCATGGTGGAAATGGTTATAATACAAGTGGTAGTATTGATCAAATTATTACATAGTATATATAAAGAATTTGCCATTTACTATCATAAAAAAAAAACTGAATGTTAAAGGGCATGTTTTTGTGCAATATTCAAGATATTGCACAAAACATGAAAAAGAAAAATTTGAACTATGTAAGGCAATCTTTACCAGGGTTCCTTAAAAAATTAATTTGAAAAGGTATAATAGGTCTGATGTAGCATTCCAAACAGAATAAAATAAAATGATAATTCAGGCAAATAAACCTGTGACCATAATATCCAAGAGTGGTGTTGGTTTGACTCTGATTCAGTGTTAATTCAACGTTGATGTTGAATTTGCATTGCTCTTGAATATTATTCCTTCTTGGTAGTGTTATTTCCAACAAAATCATTAATTATTTATCCTGACAGTTCCAAACCTTTTACAGAGACAACTTGTGCAGCATGGAAAAAAAACAGAGTGAGTGAGTTTCAAAAAGCTGAATATCCTGAGGAAATCTTGAAGACAACAAAATAAGGAGAAGAATTTCTAGCTAGTCCAGATCATCACTGAAGTTGCATCAATCACTTGTTATATATAATCAGTAATTAAACATGGTGCTGAATGGAACTATGGAACCATTTTTGAGCTAAGTTACTTTTTAATTACTTCTTCAATATTAAGGTTTTCAATTTTTTTTTCAATATTTAATAGGTTTTCTAGACTATCTGCAGGAGCCGCTTTTCTTTGTGCGGTACTTAAATTTTTGTTTGTTTCATAACCAGGAACTTGTTCTTTCACTCCACTGCCCACTTGTGTTTGAAGATTTTTCTCACAGAAATCAACACTTTGCTGAATCTTTTTGTCTTCTTTCTTGAAATTTTTACTAATGATGTAATTTATTTCTGTTAAGTAAGAGAGAACACGATCATAGTAGCCAAGATCAAGATCAAAACAGGATAGGACTTTCTTCTGAATGTTCATGGCTTGTTCTCCCTTCAAAGCCTCCGAAATGGCTGAATATCTCACCGTTAGCCTGTAATCACATAAGACTGTCAGCATACATCTGCAAATTATGTACGGTTGGTGCAAGTAAACAAAGTTGTCATTACAGTACTGAAGAAAATAAATACCTAGACCAGCTTATTTACTTCACATTTTTATATACTGTAATGTACAAGGTATACATTTTCAAAACTGACTCGATTCTTTAGCTTTGTTCTATACCAATTGCCTAATTATTTAGTATATTTTAAAGTTTACAGTTATATTTCCAAGTTGGATTTGTTGTTAATATACTACTGTATATGAGAGATTGCCATCTTTATAATCAGCAAATGTGTTATCAGCATAAATTTGTTTTTTATTCATAAATTTTTATACTATGGACTCTTATTCAAATAGACTTGCCATTGTCTATTTTATTTATAAATTTTTATACAATGAACTCTTATTCAAATAGACTTGCCATTGTCTATGGCTAGTCTTAACCCACCAGGGCGGCACACCCGGTGGTGGCGCACCATTTTCCCTTCGCAGATTTCACTACTACTGTTATGCAGCATGTAGTCAGAGCTAGAAGATGGTCACAAACATTTACAGTCAATTCAGGTACAAGTTACAGTCAACCAGGCATTCACAGTCACAAGTCAGTCAAAGACAGTTAGGCATTCACAGTTGTGATAGCAATCAGTCAGTTTGTAAACAATGTGAGTTTGTTGTTTACAGAACATGAAGGCCACCATCTGGTAGGAATGAAGCCGAGAATCTGAACCGTATTAATCCCATTACCGATCGTCTAGATGCAGCTGGAGAGGTGGGGAATATTTATCAAAGGATCTGGTGTGGGGATATGGGGGGAGATATAGCAGTGATGGAGGAGCTGAGGGGTGGACGAGACATGATCACATTTACCACATGACCGCCACGTCAAACCCACCCATCCAGAAAATAGCCGTCTGCCTCCCCAAACCCACCCAGTTTCCATTACTCCAATGAATTCAAAGTTAATTATTATTTTTTGCTATAATGTATTTTTCAGTTATCACCAAACTGTTTAGATGTGTTCTTACTGTAAATGATACAACACACCTCTAGGCATTAATACACAAATAATACATAAACAATTAGTTATTGTATTATTTGTGTATTAATACATGCACAAATAATGCATACAATTAGCTGTAAATAAAAATAAACAATTACAGTATACAAATTTTAGTTTGTACTAACCTTTATATGTAACCATAATGAGTGGGGGAAAATGGTGGGGCATATATTGAGCAAAATCTTAATTTAAATCCTTCATATGATGGGTACTGTCAAGAACTAGATTATAGTTTTCACTATAATCCCCTAAACCCTAATTTTTCCCAGCTATTGTAGCTCACCAACTGCTTAACAAACTCAAAATGAAAACCAACAATGGAATTTTGTTTTAACCATTCTCATTGGTTAATTGGAATCTTGGCTCCAGTTAAAAAATTTAAAAAGTGTGTTTTATCAATATTTAAAGTTGCCATCTGTACCCACTTAATTTCTATGCTCTGAGCAAGTTTTAATGAGCAAAAACAAAATCAATATGTTAGTGATGAATATCTACTCGGTAAACCTAATTATACAGGCACTGTCCCTCCAACGACGTCTCTGGATGGAAAGCCAACGAACATGGTGTCTAATTTGACAAATGGAAGAGAACTCCTGCCTTTGCAAAATATTTGTTTTATGACAAAATACATCACAATTCTGATTTAGTAAATACAAAAAATACATCACAAGTACACAGTACATAATTCAAATACAATAATAATGTACTGTATAGTATAAGTGAGAATGGTGATGTTGAGTGAGGAAGATGTTATTGAATAAGATTCAACAGAAGTTGAGATGCTGAGGTTTCAACATTTACCTAATCCAGAAGTCAGTTTTGAAAATAATGATGTGAATTTGTTGCTTATTTTTTGTAGGAGTTTGGTTCTATTTAACCTACTCTTCCAGTGAATGGCTGTGTATATTTTTATATTTTTTGCCATCATATCTATAGTCTCACCATGACTGTTTATCTCACTCAATCCAGGCCTGTGTCAGCCTTAGGATTGTCTATTTTTTCTTCTGCGAGTATTGGGGATTTCATTCATTTAACATAGGCAATGAGTGCTTATATTTTTTGGTAATGGAACCTCTTCAGTAGCTTCCTTGAGTTACAAACTCTGATTCATGAGTCATTGTATATAAGTAGGCATCTAAAGACTTGAGGGCTTATCAAACCAGAAAACACAATGCCTCTGAGAACCTAATATTATAAGTGTAGGGTCCTTAAAACACAAAGTTATTACATTGCCCTAAACTTCCAATGTTTGCTAGAAACAAATACAACAAATAGAAAGCCTGGAAGACTAGATCATGGGAGGTTTGAAGGTTGCTGGATATAATATTACTTCCGAGCCTGATTTGTTTGTCAACAGAGGTGACTGCTGGATCTGGACTAACTTTACAATAGGGTAAGTAATTTTATGATTATTTGGATCATCATCAACATCTACCCACCCTGCCTGCCCACTAGCCAGCCAGACCATGTGCCCACCCCCATTAGCCAGCCAGACCACGTGCCCACCCCCACTAGCCAGCCAGACCACGTGCCCACCCCACTAGCCAGCCAGACCACGTGCCCACCCCCCACTAGGCAGCCAGACCACGTGCCCACCCCCCACTAGGCAGCCAGACCACGTGCCCACCCCCCACTAGGCAGCCAGACCACGTGCCCACCCCCCACTAGGCAGCCAGACCACGTGCCCACCCCCCACTAGGCAGCCAGACCACGTGCCCACCCCCACTAGGCAGCCAGACCACGTGCCCACCCCCACTAACCAGCCAGACCACGTACCCACCCCCCCCACTAGGCAGCCAGACCACGTGCCTACTAGGCAGCCAGACCACGTGCCCACCCCCACTAGCCAGCAGACCACGTGCCCACCCCCCACTAGGCAGCCAGACCACGTGCCCACCCCCCACTAGGCAGCCAGACACGTGCCCACCCCCCACTAGGCAGCCAGACCACGTGCCTACTAGGCAGCCAGACCACGTGCCCACCCCCACTAGCCAGCCAGACCACGTGCCCACCCCCCACTAGGCAGCCAGACCACGTGCCCACCCCCACTAGCCAGCCAGACCACGTGCCCACCCCCACTAGGCAGCCAGACCACGTGCCCACCCCCACTAACCAGCCAGACCACGTGCCCACCCCCCACTAGGCAGCCAGACCACGTGCCCACCCCCACTAACCAGCCAGACCACGTGCCCACCCCCCACTAACCAGCCAGACTACGTGCCCACCCCCACTAGCCAGCCAGACCACGTGCCCACC
Organism: Procambarus virginalis; assembly: GCA_020271785.1. Lineage (NCBI taxonomy): Eukaryota > Metazoa > Arthropoda > Malacostraca > Decapoda > Cambaridae > Procambarus > Procambarus virginalis. The sequence goes on along the minus strand of WNGS01158745.1, from coordinate 2,683,265 downwards.
CCCCACTAACCAGCCAGACCACGTGCCCACCCCCACTAGCCAGCCAGACTGTTGGACGCCAGTTAGGCGCCAGACACATAGGGTGACCTATACCCTCTGAAGCTAAACAACTTAATAAGTATCAACAACGTGGTCAGCAGATTTTAATTCAATCTGCTCTACGCTGCGGAGCTCAGACCAGAGACGGCCTGGGCATCAGAGCGTTTACACGCGCTCCCTTACACACACTAGCTAGCTCCTGGCCTGGTGTACAAGACATATATATTTATAATAAAGCTAAGGAAAAGCAGTGGACGTTTGGTACTCCAATTCCTGCCCACAACCTAATCATTCTACAACAACATCGTCCGATGTAACAAGACCACGTGCCCACCCCCACTAGCCAGCCAGACCACGTGCCCACCCCCACTAGCCAGCCAGACACGTGCTCACCCCACTAGCCACCCAGACCACGTGCCCACCCCCACTAGCCAGCCAGACCACGTGCCCACCCCCACTAGTCAGTCCACTAGACATACAGTCTTAAGTGTAGATATGATAGAGCCCAATAGGCTCAGGAACCTGTACACTTGTTGATTGACGGTTGAGAGGTGGGACCAAAGAGCCGAAACCCAACCCCTACAAGCACAACTAGGTGATTACCTGCCCACTCACTAGCCAGCCAGTCCACCTGCCTGCCCACCACCACTAAGCAGCCAGCCAGTTCACCTGCCCATCCACTACCCAGCCAGTCCACTGGCCCCCTCCCCCCCCACAAGCCAGTCAGTCCACCTGCCCACCCCCACCCCTGCCTGCCTGCCAGCCAGCTAGCCAGTTACCCATCCATCCATCTTACCTGGAGAGGGTTTAGTAACAGTATTAGTAACACAATTTACAGTACTTTAATAACTTGGCTTTTCAATATTTTATTATTAGCAACTATTTTTGTGCCTAGTGAACTTACCAAGTGTGCTCATCTGGCCCACCTAACCTACTGTACTCTCACATCCGTAATGCGACCGCATTAGATGCAGGGCAAATTTTTTATACATTTAAAAATAAAAAAGCACGTCTTATATGCCAGCAATACGGTACAACATATCTCGGAGATGGCCTAAAAACATGCATCCTATCCATCGGCAAATATGGCATTTCAGCAAAACAAAAACATGACAAAGCTTACATTTTAAGCAGAATGATGGAGATAAGCCGCCACTGCCTAGGCTTAAAGCAGATGTTTTGTGGAGATAAATCAAAAGTTGCAATTAGGGTCTTGTGCAAACGTCGTACTTCCCGACCATCTAAATCTGTTGCTTCTAGAATCTGTCGAAGACTGGCAATTTTTTTTTTTAATACAAACAAGTGTGTTAAAATAGTCGTATCAAGTTTATTGTATAATAATATCTCAGCCAGGTAAAATTTATTGTATAATAGCGAATTTAAGTACCATGTATGCAGTAGAATGTATTTGTTGGTGTGTACATGCTTGCATACATACATATGTGCTGTTGGTGTGTACATGCTTGCATACATACATATGTGCTGCTGCTGCACGAACGAACGAACGAACGAGCGAGTGTGTGTGTGTGTGTGTGTGTGTGTGTGTGTGTGTGTCTGTAAGTAAGTAAGTAAGTACCTGTGTGTAGTTACAGGATGAGAGCTATGTTTGTAGTGTCCTGTCCTCCCAAAAATACTTATCATAAGACATTTTGAAGCTGGTGGAGAAGTGGATGTATACACATATGTTCATATTTACATGTGTGTACATGCTTGCCTGCAGGAATAATTTATTCTTAAGTCAGACGAGTGATTAAACCTCACTTACGCAAATTTTGTTTGAATTTTTCATCTTTTAACTCAAATACAAATTTGTGTTACTGAGATTTCTGCCAAATGGGAAACCCAAATAACTTTGAACTGTTTGATTTTCGAATATTCCAAGTAGTTAAGACAAAAAAAAATTGAATGTCCAGGTAATATGAATGTCCAGCCAACTCAAATGGGGGCGAGTCCCATATAATTTGGATTACCATACGTAGATGGTACCTGATATTCTCCATCCCCCAACATATGTCAGCACCATCCATAACTCAATCTCTACCTATGCTACATATCTGGACTAATGGAAAAAACAAAAACTTAAGCATATGATGACAGGTCAGGAAGGAATAGCTCATGAACAACATATTTAAAAACAAAACCAAAATGTTTTTCAAAAGCTCCACCAATTGAGCGACCAATCTGGAATGAGAGGACTAAAGGCCATTTCAATAAGCATTGTTGGATTATCATCCTCAAATGTTTTATCTTGGATGGTCATTAATCCCCCAAGAAATCACTACATAATATTTCTGAGCTCTAGCAGCTTGATGGCTGCAAAGTGTGCAACCCAAAGAGACAAAGAGGGTAAACACTAGCTTCATGCACAACACCTTGCATTCTTGCATGTCTATGGGTGAAAACAGCAATGCTTGCAGTAGTGTGAATGGAACGAGCAAAGCTAGTAGTCCTCCTAGTACACAAACTGTCTGACAAACAGAATAAAGACACCAGGAACAATCTTATGTACCTTTCCTTTGAATGCTCTATTCGAAAACACAGGAAATTCATTCCCTAATATGTAGTGTACAAAATAAACTTTTACCAAATCCATTGGAAAGCAATCTAAACTAGCCGAGGAAAGCTAGCAATTCCCTAGTGGGAACACCACCCACTTCTCCAATTGCCATTTGTGATTTTTCCCCATTTTATTTGTTATCCAGTAACTATTTTTTGTCATGTGCATCTTGTTGTACTTTTAAATAGCTATGTAGTTCAGGGGTTAATATTACTGTTAGCATTGACACCTTTAAACAATAATATGTTATGCAGAACTAATGATCCTAATATGCAAGAGGGGCAGAAGCTTGACCAGCCACGAACCAAAACAGGCCTATCCTTATCCTTGATACAGCAAAGGAAGACCAGAGACCTACTTGAGCACATCCTGTACTCGAGACAAGTACAGTGTTTTTCCTAACAAGAAGTTTACAGATTTACTGCCCCTGATCCTGATAAGAGACAGAGCAGACGACCGAGCTGAAATTTATAAATAGAAGAGGTAAATATTAAAATAAATCTCCTGAAAGCTTTGGTATCGGTAGCACTAATAGGTAGATTTGAAAATAACAAAGCCGATACTATGAGTCACTTACTATGCACTAGTTTTTTCTTCCACAATGTTTTGACGCCAAGCAACTTGGGAGTAGTTGTCAATAAAGGGAAGAGTTGAACCTTCTATGTCTACTTCTTCATTCTTCTTCTTCTTGGATTTTATTTTTTTTATGTTTGCTTGTGATTCCTTTTGGCTCCCTTTCTCATCCAAAGCTTTTACAGTGGATATGTCGTCTGTTGCAGAGTCAGGGCAACCTTCCACCTTGTCTTGTTGGCTAAATACTGTTTCTTCATACTGCTCACTTCCTCCAATAAATGATACAACCTGAAGAAAATTGCAAGTACAGTACACGTTGAACCGGTTAAATTCTCTCTGAAAAAATATTACAATACACTTTATTTCTGAACTCGATCCACTCTTGTCACCACAGTATTTAGGCAATGTTCTGCTTCCTTGGGAACACAAAACTCTTGCCAGGGAGTGACAGTGGAGTATAGTAGTTATCTTTCAATGCTTACAATTATTATCCAGCATCCTCTCTATACCCAATTTGGGTGCATACAAGTGCAGTACATTGTATTTGCAGATCCACAGATAACCCCACAATTATATGCTCACTAATCTATTACTTTCAGATGTTACTGCTTCTCTTTGAGGTAATGTAATACTGCCTCATGGCCCAGAAACAAACAGTAAATTATTGATTCATTTGTACTTTCTAACACATAGATCTCAAGACAATAGTCAGTTCCTATTAGATCTTGTTCCATGAGTTACTTCTTGCTATTTATGATTTATATGACATTAAGGACCCCACAACATATACTGCACACGTTATATATTTCAAAGTATCAAACTCATTAACACAGAAGTCTGTACCTTGAGCTGCAGCTTCCTGGCATCCTTCTGCAGTTGTTGATAATCAGGTAATGGCAACTTTTGTGTACACTGTTTTGCACCTGCATCATCAGTGATTTCAATCTTTAAGTCCTCAGCCATTTCTTCGTGGTCAAGCTTACGACAGATGGCAATGTATTTTGCTTTGGCATCTATACCCAATCGGAGACCTTGAAGTATAAATAGCTGTTATTATTTTCTTATCTTTTAATGCAGAAAGAAGTTAAAGATTTAAGAGCAATGTCAGAGTTGAAACTCCAAATAAGCCTGGGATTAATTACTGATCTGGAGGATAAAGAATACAGTAATACATAAATGTTATAATTCAAATTATCACTTAGAAGAGCAAGTGTGATGGGTTTTGCACTTGAAATTCACAAACCTTTGAAGATTAATGAAAAAAAAATAGACACCTGATTTCATCCCTGGCTGCTATATTTTCTACCATTAAATATCTCTTAATCCAATCATTACAAAATTTTCAATCATCCTGAAATTCAGAACATTCTACATGGAGCTGTACGACAGCGGAATGATGCGTTCTGACATTAAGGTTCCATTAAGTGCCTGGGAGCTAATCATATGGCCAATACTTAACCTAGTCAGAGATCTTTCCCACTTCCTAATTTGGTGGCACAAGGAAGGCCTTGAGGATCACATCTTTATTTGCAATAGCAGATGAGCCTTAAGACTGAAGTTTAGGCTGACCTCAGTCACTTTCTATAGGCGAGTGGTCGATAGCACACTACACTATATGTATGCACCAGATCTCTAACCCAACCCAGGACAGAAAAAAATGTATATATCCTGGACAAATAATGAACAACAATTCAGTGTATATATTAGGATTTATAAAGTGTGTACAATATACAGTGATACCTTGGTGTACGACTTCCCTAGAGTGCGATTTTTTAGCATACGACGTCAAATTCATCGTAAAATTTGAATTGGTGTACGATGTTTTACTTGGAATACGACGTCTGTTAATACATGTATGGGTCGAATGAGCGCGTGGTGCAGGACAAGGCACACTCAATTGTTTACCAATGTATCCCGCCTAGTGACGACTGCGTTTGAATTCTTTGTAACAAATTTCATTTTTTCTGCTTTTTTGTTTTCTGAACAGTAAAGTTATTATTATATATCATGCCATGGGTCCCAAGATGGATGGTGAGGGGGACTGAATGGATGGATGATGGGGAAACTGGATAGATGGATGATGGGGGAACTGGATGGATGGATGAATAGGGGGGGGGATGGATGGATGGATGGATGGATGGTGGAGGGAGGACTGGATGAATGGATGGTGGAGGACTGGATGGATGAATGGTGAGAGGACTGGATGGATGGATGGTGAGAGGACTGGATGGATGGATGGATGGTGAGGGGACTTGATGGATGGATGGATGGATGGATGGATGGATGGCGAGGGAACTGGATGGATGGATACGGGGATGCGGTGGGTGGATGGATGGTGGAGGGGGACACGATGGATGGATGGATGGATGGGGTGGATGGATGGATGGAGTAGGGAAATATGATGGATGGTGGGGTGAACCTCCATTCCCCACACCGCACTTTCACCGCTAAATGTTAGTTATGTTTACTTATTATATTTATGGTTTATATTTATACCTGATTGTTTTGTGTATGAAAAATATGAGTAGTATTCTGTATAAAATGTATTTTTAAGTTAATATTTTTGGGGGTGTGGAACGGATTAATTCAATTTACATTATTTCTTATGGGAAAATTTGTTTCGGTTTACAAATTTTTGGTGTACGACGCGTCTTTGGAAACGGATTAGGATCGTAAACGAAGGTACCACTGTATTAATCTTTATAACGTGCATATAAGGATTTTATAGCATTTATATTAGACTACTAATGGTAATCCAGGGCATATGATACTAACAGTAATTTAATTATTTTTCAATTCATATCCAATAAATAATAACATAGGCCTATTCAGTAAACATATGTTAAATATTGTTAAAATAAACAATAAAAATAAAAAAGTAAGAGAATACCACTAACCTGAGGTAGTGTCATAATCTTCCCAAGTACGATCAATGTGTTCCAACATGCCACGCACATACTCGTCCCCTAAAACTGTACGTAATGAGTCAAATGACATCCACTCTCTAAGAGCCTGCTCCACCTGAGTGAAAGTAAAGAAAGTCAGCCAACATCAGGCAGCCTCATAACCACTATTGACGACTAATAAACATACAAGAGTAGACTAAAGTGATGGTGTCATGTATAAATACAGCATTGAGTGTGACGAAACACTCCCCTTCTACGTTGCTAATGTCATCAGCTCGTGAAGGACACTTTGATCTTGTCAGGCTTCGCATGACAATTTTAACATCTTCAGACTCATGTGACAGGCTGGAGATCAAAGATCAACCCACTACTCAGATCAACTCCCAAAACAAACAAAAATTACAGAACAATCAACCCTCCTTCAAAAACAGTTTGAGAACCACTAATTGCATAACCTTCTAAAACTTAAACAATTTATAATTATAAACTTAAAACAAAAGTATCATGTACTAGTACTTTACAAATTAATGTACAGTACCTCAATATCCTCCTACCAAATGTTAAATTCATCAGATTATTACAAATACGTATTATACTACATATACTGTATATATAGTCTTCTTAACTTTAAACAAAATTTGTAAAGGTTTTCCCTTTCCTTCAACATCATGAGAAGGGAAGGAAAACAAATTATCAGGATAATGTGATAAGCCAGTATGACTATATAGAACATGGAAGGTATGCGAGAACAGGACAGGAGCTCGGGGTAGGACAACACTATGAAGGAATGGTGTCCAGTCACTTGGACCATTGGGAATCATATGCCGAGCTCAAAGAAGTGAGGTTATCGCTGTATCGACCAGACCAAGTGGTTGCATTGTGAGAAGATATCAATAATACTCGCTGCCACACAATAGCTATGACGTTTATAGACATTACTCACTTGGTAGACTGCAACAAGAGGGTTTTCATCTTTTATAATCTTCTCATTTGATGCATTAGGTAGGCTCCCACCTTTGGCATCACTCTTTGAATTTGTATCAACCATCTCTGGAACGCTTCCCTTATCTTTTCGACCTCCCTTACTCATGTTGTCCCTTTCACTTTGGTCTCTGTTCTTTGACTTGCTTTCATCATTCATCCCTTTATTTTCCGAGCACGTTGTCAAGGCTTCATTGACGATCTCCGAGATCGATGTAAACGATTTTTTTTTCTCAGCTTTATCATCATCTTCAAGATTCAACAATCCTCCTAAAAATATTTAAAGTGTTAATTTAAAAAACAATAACAAGGTGAATCTAGCTAGAGAAGATAAGAGTCAAGAGTTGTACAGACAGATGTACAAAAGGGTAAGGAACACATACATGAAAATGTACGTGTTTTGACATACATTTTGTACGTGTCAAAACATGTACACTTTGGACACGTAAATTTGACATCAATATCAAAGTTATGTTTGGTTGCAAAGAACATAAAATGCTGTCAATGATGCAGAGAAACACAAAGATGAGAGATGATTATTTGTATTGTAAATTTATATCTGTGAAACATGGGGAAGTGGATATGTCAGGGAGGCAGAGATAAGGTATGTTAGGGCTGAAAAGATAAGATGTAGTCAGTGATGCAAAAATGGGGTGAGGTCAGTGAGGCAAAGATCACTGACCTCACTTCTCACCTATTTCTCCCCTTCATAAGCACTATCCATGTGTGTGTGTCTTTAGCTTTCATAAAGCCCATACAAAAGAAATGCCATCTTCAAAGAAAGTTTACTCTTATCTTGGTGTTTCTTTGTGTTGTTGTTTGGTGGGTTGAGGTCATATTGTAAACATGAATATGAATATATCCCCAACACCCTACCATCACCCCCCCCCCAAACCATCCACTCCCTTCTCCCAACACCTTACCATTACCCCTCGCTCTTTTTGCTCACTTTCCTCTTTTAGAACTTTGAGAGTAAAGAGGATTAGCTCTTTATGAGAGTGATCACAATGACTGCTAACTAGGGCAGTGTGGGTCCACATGACCCATTAGTATGACACTAATAGGTTATGTGGAAATTTTGCTTGATGTATATACTCTATAGTGGATTGACACAAAAAAAATGGGGACTTGGAAGGCTTTTCAGATGAATGGGTGTTTGTATAATGGGAGCCTCCTGTAATTTTACAGCAACAATTGCCTATTCTTGCTGTCTCAAATGATCTTTTTAGAGTGAGTGATCTGATATCTTCTTTGGTGTCGCAGTGATGGTTTCTCTCACTGATGGATTAAGGTTTGCTCTAGACTTGGGTTCCCAGCCCCATACTATGTGACAATACCATTTGAAAATCACCTTGTCACAGTGGAGTTCACCTAGAGACGAAAGTCACCTCTGAAGAATACCTGATCAACCAGGCTGTGATTCATACGTCAGGCTGCAAGCAGCCACATCGAACAGCCTGGTTGACCAACTGGGATTCCTGGTCGGAGACCGGGCCATGGGGCTGTTGATCCCCAGAAGCTACACAAGGTAGCTACAAGGTAAGAAAGAGGCTGTTATGCCAGCAATGACCTTAGTGCAACCATAGCCTGGATTAAGACAGCAACTGAGGGAGTCATACTCATAAAAGAATAGTTTTTCATCGCTCTAAATTATGAAACAAAAAGTCTACAGTCCAATATGTTTTATAGCACACGTCACTAAAACAATTTAAGCAAGTACTGTACCTGTAATATCAACATATTTTCCATAGCGCCCTCGCAGCTTTTTCAATACAGGAATTTTAACACTTTTAATATCGGCATTTCCCGTGTGTCGCAAATAAAGAGGGTCTGTTGCTAGCTGTTTGCGCACAATTTCTGAAGCTTCAAAACACACGTTGCTGCAGAAATACTGAAAAAAAAATACAAGAAATTAACAATTAAATAATCTGAATATCAAAATAAAGATTGGGCTTTTTCATTTACATATATTAACTTAAAGCCATGTAGGATAACAGGTACCCTAGTCTCAAGTCTGCAACAGAAGCATATTGTGGGTAAATAATATGGGCACCACTATTCCCATGAGAACTACTGCTCCCAAATGGTCACCACTAATCCCATGAGAACTACTGCTCCCAAATGGTCACCACTAATCCATGAGAACTACTGCTCCCAAATGGTCACCACTAATCCCATGAGAACTACTGCTCCCAAATGGTCACCACTAATCCCATGAGAACTACTGCTCCCAAATGGTCACCACTATTCCCATGAGAACTACTGCTCCCAAATGGTCACCACTATTCCCATGAGAACTACTGCTCCCAAATGGTCACCCTCTGCTCCAATTGTCAGGTCTGTCTTTCTACACTCACACTGAACTGCTCTTTGGTGGTTGGTTATATTCTCTTTGCTCTACACTTTCACTAAAGATGTTCCCCCCCACTCTCAGTTGTCTTAGTTTTCCAACATGTACTGTATATGAACTTTTCAGTAATTTACTCGCTTACCTTTTGCTGTCCCAATCACACTTGTTGCTGAAGTCATCTTCATTCTTTACACTCAGTCTTGTTCCTTGATGGAGGCAATTACTGTACCTCACTTGTGTGATGTACTGAACTACTGTGTAAGAATTCTTGATCAAATAATGTACATCAGTGTGCTTTATTTGCTTTAGTATATTCTATTTTGGACTACGACCTCAGCTCATAGCAGAGGAACCAGGGTTTGATACCCAGACAGAATGGGCACATTTCCTTTCACTTGATATATCTGTTCATCTAGCAGTAAAACAGATACTCGTTTTTTTTTTTTTTTGAGATATATACAAGAGTTGTAACATTCTTGTACAGCCACTAGTACGCGTAGCGTTTCGGGCAGGTCCCTGGAATACGATCCCCAGCCGCGAATAATCGTTTTTTCATCCAAGTACACATTTTACTGTTGCGTTAAACAGAGGCTACAGTTAAGGAATTGCGCCCAGTAAATCCTCCCCGGCCAGGATACGAACCCATGACATAGCGCTCGCGGAACGCCAGGCGAGTGTCTTACCACTACACCACGGAAGTTAGAAAATTATTGCAGGTTGCATCCTGGGGAAGGTCAGAATAGTTAGCCTAGAGGGACCTAGAAAAGCCCAAGTACAAGTGTCATTTACCCGCCATTGGAAATATTTTATAAACGAGAGTTTATTATAAACATCGCAACTCACTATTGGCATAATACAAGTGGCTGAGCCTTAAACCTTGTGACACACCCCATCAAAAGGTGATGAGAAGTCAAATTCTATTACTGTCTCATATTTACTGCATTAAACTCCATCCTAATCTAGTTGTCTAGCTGGCCACAACAATGGCTCTGCAGTGTAAGTGAAACAACTTAATGAAGCATCTATATAAAAGGATATCATTTCATATTCTCAATGGCAGTGCTTCCATGGACACCCATTACAGCTGGCCAGCATATATTATAAACCTTCTGTCCCATGCAATTTAGGTACAATATATCAATAACAACAAGTAATTACTGTACATGTATATCTTCCACCCTAAGATAATAATGTGTAAAAAGGAACACACTGGAATACTTACTCTTCTTACGGAGATGTCATAAATCTTGTTCCTACGGATAATGTAAGATCTGTTCCCAAACACGTCTTCAAAAGTTCTAGAACACAGCGGGTATCCACATAGGCTGGTAGTGGAACGGTCATTGACAATATCATCATAAATGGATGGATTAATATACCGAGCCTGAGGAAATATGCTGTAATTAACTTTAATTCAACTACTTATATGTCTATTGAAAAGATAAATGTGTTGACCATATGCTACATATTATTGCACACTGTACAAGGCTCAAAATTACTTATTTTCACAGTTTCACAATTATTATTTTCACAGTTATTAGTTTTAACAGCAAAGGAATATTTAAATGTATAATAGAGTGACAAGATGACAAGAATGTGATGAATTTATGAATAACTATTAAAGCCATTAAACAAAATCGAACCCACGTCCTCAATTCCTCAAACACATGTTGTGTAGCCTCAATATTTAAATAATATTTTGTGTACAAATCCACAAGGGCCGTGACGAAGATTCGAACTCTACGACTTTTGACCATGTCGTAGCTCAGGTGATCAAGGCAGCGTCTGGGATGCTCATACAGGAAACGCAGTTCCGAATCTCTTCACCCCCTTTGGATTTGTTCATTTGATGCATCACGCTATGTGATTTGTGTGTGTAATATTTGTGTGTGTTTGGAGTGAGGTCTCATCCTCAATCAAGTTCTAGAACTAGTTTGATGGTTCAGCACCATGTTTCCCTTAACCTAACCCTCAACCTTTTAGCATCCAGATGCCTAATTATGAAAGAAATACTGATGCAAGTGCTATATAACATTTTAATATTGTATATTTGTGCTTGAACATAGGTACAGTAGTGTTAATGCATGCCAATTATTTTGAAATATGACGATGAACACGGTAACGTGCGGTACTTTATATAATACAAGGGTTACCAGCTTAAATAGAAATTTACAGTTGGTGACAGCTGAAACAGATCCTGGGTTCAATTCCTGGAGGATAAAAACATTTGAGCAATATTTCCTTTTACTTGATGCCTCTGTTCATCTAGCAGTATATAGGTACCCAAAAGTTTGACAACTGTTGTCTATTGCATCCTCAAAAAGCCTAACATGCCTTTAGGTCCCCCCCCCCCAACCACCAACTATGGAAAAACATATCTACCTGCTTTTGTTTCTACAAGAGTATTTGCTACACTAGTGTACCTAATAATGTACTTTAATAATGTATGGATATCTGGGTAAATACTTGTATTACATTTTTTAACTTAATGATCATGAATTATGATATCCTTTTAGTCATTTAGAAAAATATATACAATAATGGAACACACACAACAGTCTAATGGAGATATGTTGCAAAGAATAAACATAATTGAAGAGTTCATCAATTCTAAATATATCTTTGATCATGGGTTTCAACGATTTTTTTTTACTAAGTAACAATTATGCGATCAACACATACCAACATAATAAGGTTATGTTGTAAAGGGAGTCCTGTGATTCTAACTTCGTCATGTTATCATCTTCACTTTTACATTTAATATGATTTTCTCCGCCCATTGTATCAACTCCACAAGAGTAGGAGCGACAGAACACGTATTTCGGAAGGAGAATTAAATCATTACCAGGTCAAATCATTACCACACATGGGTTAAAAGGACGTCACTCATTATCCATTAAATGGTCCTAGTCGCTATCAGCAATTACCTCGTGCTCAAATCACCAAATGCTATTTTTCGTACATTTTTTTATGAACAAGTTTTGTCACACACCACGATGTAAGACATTTTATTAGCCAAGCCGTCTAGGAGTCAAACCACAAGAGTCACGGAGAACATATGCACCCAATGAAACCTCTAAACATGCTAACCTATCACCACCTAACACCTCCAACAAGGTACAGTATATTGAAAAACAAATCCCAGCCTATAATTAAGGTTCATCTGCACAGTATTCTTAAATCATTCCGAATGAATTAGGAAATGGCCTTAGCTTACCTGCTTAACAAAATCCAAGGGGCTGACAGCATTTAATATCATGCTCAGGTATATGCCCTGTGCACGGTGCTTCGCTTCCTTGGCCAAATCACTTGTAATTTTGAAACTCTCCTCTCTGTAAGAAATTTAATATTTAGAAAATTAACATGAAATCATATTATAAACACCTAATATGTCTTGGGTTTTTGCCTTAGTGACTTTTCTTATACAATGTGGTGTAGCATAGGCCTGCCTTGTAGTGCCTGGAGCTAGCTGCATGTGCTCAGGGTTACCTTCGCTGAGCTGCCCTTGCACTTGCCAGAGTTGTCTTCTCTGGATTGAGTCACTCCCTTAGAGGTATAGAGTCAGGGGTCTTGTCTCTTTTCTGTTTTATCCTGGGAGGGATAAGACAAATGCTGAAACTTTGGCTGGTGGGATACACAGGCTTTCCTTCAGCATGTCGGAAAACCTGACACCATATTACATGCAATACGCAGATAATATTGCTGCCGTTGTATACACAAGTTAACCCATAGAAAATGTAGCTTGTAATGGAATTTTCTGTCAATAGAAAACAGGATATCATTGCCACATAGTAATATAAATTCACCAGCTATTCTGTTGGGAATTATTCTTAAATACATTAGTCTTTGGAAATAAAACCATCTCACTTGAATTAACTTAATTATTAGTATTATAATAAAGTAAATGTGACTCTTCTATCAGTTACTGACATCTGGACAAGGAGAGCCAGGTGTCAGTAGTGGTGAGTTCAGCCATTGTTAAACCAGAGTCGTTGGAGCAAATTCAGCTCCTATAATTCTCTTGGACGAAGTGTTATGGAGATCAAATTAGTGCTCTACTATCATCAACACGCTGTCAACAACCACAAGGGAAGTGTCTTTCCGAAATCTTATCTAAGTCATTATTGCCAGTAATGTTATGTTAGATAGGATTATTTCTGGTTAGAACACGAACGATCGACTCAACACAGGTAATTAAGCCTTGGTCCTTATTTAATAATATAGTGTTTTCTCTAATATAGCTGTCATATATTAGGATTCCGGCTTTACAGCTAGTGCCCCTTTTGACAGACATAGAAGAGGAAGTAAGAATTAATCTTGGTACATCAGTTACTTGGGTGTTGGAAGCTAGCCTCTCACGAGGATAATTTGGTGTCTATATCCTAGTTATACCTGGTGGACTAAACCTGCTGTACAATATAAGGCACCTTCTCAATTTATATACTAATATATGTAGTTTAATACTGTAGTTTGATTGGCTGCATATATATAAATTTAATATAAACCCCCCTAATGTGTAAGGATCGATTTGTGAGAGTACAGTATTGCAGAAATACAGTCCACTAAACATCATACAAATTGCTATTGAAATATATAAATTAACGTAAATATAAATTCTATATAAATTCATATAAATTTAATAAATACAGTGGTACCTCGGAATGCGAGTGTCCCTGTATGCGAGTTTTTCGGAAGACGAGCAGGATTTCCTCGGAAAATATGTCTCGGAACGCGAGGGTTACCTCGGGACGCGAGTTTGTAGCACGTGGTGGTGTTGCCCCTCCGCCCCTCAGTTTACCATTGTCTCGCGCTCAGTGACTACCTCGCATCAATTTTTGTTGTGGATTTTCAGTGTTTTGTTGGATTTTTGGTGATTTGACTATACAATTTGTTATTATATATCTCACCATGAGTCCCAAGAAAGCCAGTGGTAAGGATAAAGGCCAGAAAGCCCATGTGAGGATGACAATAGCGGAGAAACAAGAGATAATTCGGAAGCATGAGAACGGTACACGTGTTGTTGAACTTTGTAGGCAGTACAACAAAGCCACATCAACAATATGCACTATACTTAAGAAGAAAAATGAGATTATGAGTGCTAAAGTGGCAAAAGGAGTAAGAACAATAACGAAACAAAGACCACAAATACTTGAAGAAGTGGAAAAGTTGTTATTAATTTGGATACACGACAAGGAGTTAAGGGGAGATAGTGTTTCGGAGGCCATTATTTGTGAGAAAGCCAGGGTATTGCATGAAGACCTTCTAAAGAAAACCCCTGCAACGAGTGATGCAAAGACGAGAGAGTTTAAGGCAAGCAGGGGCTGGTTTGAAAAATTTAGAAAAAGAAGTGGTATCCATAGTGTTACAAGGCATGGGGAGGCAGCCAGCTCAGACAAACCAGCCGCTGGACAATTTATTGAGGAATTTAAAGAGTTTGCAGAGGCTGAGGGATACCTACCGCAACAAGTGTTTAATTGTGACGAAACAGGACTGTTTTGGAAAAGAATGCCTAAGAGGACATACATTACCAAGGAGGAAAAATCCTTGCCCGGACACAAGCCTATGAAAGATAGGTTTACGCTTGTGCTGTGTTCAAATGCGAGTGGCGATTTGAAAATTAAACCCTTGCTAGTGTATCATTCTGAAAATCCAAGGGTTTTCAAACAGTATAAAGTGCAGAAAACTCAAATGTGTGTGATGTGGAGGGCTAATAAAAAAGCATGGGTGACTAGGCTTATTTTTTCGGAGTGGGTGAATGAAGTGCTGTGCCCTACCATAGAAAAATATCTGCAGGAGAAACATTTGCCACTCAAAGCCGTGCTTCTCCTCGACAATGCTCCTGCTCATCCTCGAGGCTTGCAAGATGATGTGTTGCCCCGATACAATAAATTCCTCACAGTTAAATTCCTTCCTCCTAACACCACTCCTCTAATTCAGCCTATGGACCAGAAAATCATAGCGAATTTTAAGAAACTTTATGAAAGGGCACTTTTCCGAAAATGTTTTGAAGTGACTGAAGCCACAAACCTCACCCTCAAAGAGTTCTGGAAACACCATTTTAACATTTGTAGTGCTTTAAAACTCGTTGACAAAGCCTGGCAAGAAGTGACTCAAAGAACCCTGATCTCTGGCTGGAGAAAATTGTGGCCTGAATGTGTGAGAGAATTAGACTTTGAGGGGTTTGAGCCTATAAATGATGCGCCTATTGTTGAGGAAATTGTTACTCTAGGCCAGCAAATGGGCTTGGAATTGGATAGTGATGATGTGGAGGAGTTGGTGGAAGAACACAACGAAGAACTGACCACCGAAGAACTCCAAGCCCTTCAACAGGAACAGCGAGACAACGCAGATGAAGATTCTTCAGTGGAGGAGGATGAGGCAGCAGCGGATGTCCCTTCTGCAGTATTGAAGAAAGTGTGTCAGATGTGGGAAGAGATTCAAACAATTGTTGAAAAGACTCACCCAGAGAAAGCTGTAGTAGGCCGTTGCCTTAATCTTTTCAATGACAATGTGTTGCCTTACTACAGAGAGAGCTTGCGAAGAAGGGAAAAGCAAGCTTCCATGGACAGATATGTGGTGAGAAAATCGAGCAGTGAGCCTCAGCCAGGACCTAGTGGCACTCAGATAAAACGTCCCAGGGAGTGCACACCTGAAAGGTCCTCATTGCCTG
Organism: Procambarus virginalis; assembly: GCA_020271785.1. NCBI lineage: Eukaryota > Metazoa > Arthropoda > Malacostraca > Decapoda > Cambaridae > Procambarus > Procambarus virginalis. The sequence goes on along the minus strand of WNGS01158745.1, from coordinate 2,667,189 downwards.
ATGTGGTAATGGAAGGGGACTCCCCTTCCAAACAGTAACTCTCTCTCCTCCTCCCCCCTCCTCACCATCTTCCATACGCCTACAGCATTCATCAGCAAGGTAAGTAATAACTTGAACATAGTTTTGTAGGTTTATTTAGATGAATTAGGTATAAAAATTTAGTTTGATATGGGGTTTTTGGGGTAGTCAGGAACGGATTAATTCATTTCCCATTATTTATTATGGGGAAATTCGCTTCAGAATACGAGGCGTCTCCAGGAACCAATTAAACTCTTAAACTGAGGTATGCCTGTATAAATCTCACAGGTCGGTTCCCACACAGCATGCCAAGGTCAGCTAATCAACAAATTCACTGGAAAGGATTTAGTGCTAAAGTAACTTACAAATTTCAGTGTTTTTGGTATTAAAATGTACAGTAACAACTCGGAATACGAGTGTCCCTGTATGCGAGTTTTTTGGAATACGAGCAGGATTTGCTCGGAAAATTTGCCTCAGAACACAAGTTTGTTGTTACACGTACAGGCCGACCAGCACGTGGTGGCACGGCAATCACGCCTCAGTTTACCAGTGTCTCGCGCCCAGTGACTATCCCGCCTGAATTCTTCACAAGGATTTACAGTTTTTTTTTGTTTTTTGGCCATTTTAGCATAAAAGTTTTTTATTATATATCTCACCATGGGTCTCAAGAAAGCCATTGGTAAGGTTCAACCTAAGAAAATAGCTGTGAGTAGAGGCAGTAGAGGATGTCCCTTATTGATTAAGAAAATGTGTGAAGCATGCGAAGAATTGCAAAGTTTTGTTGAAAAAACTCACCCAGATAAAACTGTAGCAGGCCGTTGCATTGACTTTTTAAATGACGATGTGATGTCTTACTACAGACAAGTGTTAAAATGTAGGGAAAAACAAGTGTCTTTAGACAGATTCTTAGTAAGACAAGCAAGTCCTAGTGGTGTGCAGGTAAAATGTGCCAGAGAGTGCACACCAGTGAAGTCTTCACTGCCTGATGTTATAATGGAAGGGAACTCCACCTTCCAAACAGTAACACCTCTCCTCCTCCTCACCATCTTCCATATGCCAACAGCAGTCATCAGCAAGGGTAAGTAATAACTTGAACATAGTTTTGTATGTTTATTTAGATGAATTAGGTATAAAATTTAGTTTGAATTGAGGTTTTTGGGTAGTCAAGAATGGATTAATTAATTTCCCATTATTTCTCATGGGGAAATTAGCTTTGGATTACGAGTTTTCGGAATACAAGCTGTATCCAGGAACGGATTAAACTCTTAAACCGAGGTACCACTGTACACAAGGGTGGGTTCTGTCATTACTACCACTTAAATGTGTTTAATAAAATAGCAGGCAATAGCAAAATTTGGATAAAACAGAACTTCTTCGGCTATGAACTGCCTTCGGTAAGATTTTGTCCATTCATGCAGAAGTCGACTAAATTTTTTAAATACTGATCTGCTCTCATCCTTAACATCTTGCATAAAACAACTAAGCGGCAAATACATTAATTAGGTTGATGGCTTAACATATCAGATCATGACAAATCAAACCTCTTACCTCCTAGACGGCTTATTTGTTCCATGTCCTACGGTATCCTCTGGGGTCTTCTTTGGAATATTCTCTTCCAACATATTTGAACTGAAACAAAAGATGTCAGCTAAGAAAAACAAAAGCAACATTCTCAAAATATTGACAGAACTGAAAAATTGCCAGCTAATCTTTTTTTTTTTTGAGGGGGGCTGAAACTTATTAAAAGTAAAATCAGATCAATTAAATGGAAGTCATTGGAAAGTATTTATTTATTTATTTATATATACTGTACAAAAGTTCTTACATTCTTGTAAAGCCACTAGCATGCATAGGGTTTCAGGCAGGTCCCTAATTTTTTCCCCGGAATACTACCCGCCGAATCATTTAACAACCAGGAACCCATTCACTGTTTGGTGAACAGAGGCTACAGTTAAGGATTGGTGTCCTGTCAATCCTGCACAGCCAGGATATGAACCCAGGCCAAAGTGCTTGTGAAGCACCGGGCGCTTGCTTTACCACTACACCACGGGGACTGCATATTCTGGCTTATGCACCACGTGGACTGCATATTATTTTATTCTGGCTTGTGTAGGATCTTTATGCTGTAAAATGGTACTAGGGTAGATACCTGGAATATTAAAAAATAAGAATAAAGGTAATATCAACTGCCAGGGGAACAGGAGACTATGAGCTGGTTGTTGGTCACCAGTACACCTAAGGAAACTGAAAATCTCACCAAAACATACCGAGATGCCATATATTTCTTCCATGCACATTAAAGTTAAGATCTTAACATTAAATCCAAAAAACAAGACACTATACATAGGGGGAGGTCAGATTTTTGGCCTTTGGAGGAACCATTGAAAACCAAGTTTATTCATTCAAGTTGAAAACCCTATCAAAATATAGGCAACTGACATATGATAAACAAACATGTAGGTTCAATATAAATTTTAGTTGAATTATTAATATGATAAATCTTGAAAGTATTATTTAACAAAATGCCATATTGGCTTTAATTTTGGTGGCCAGCAGTGATTTGAGAATATGAGTCACGATAACATGGCTGAAGAGTTGATATCCAACCTGCACATCTGAAAATGAAGAAACGAAGACATTTCGGTCCATCATGGACTTGATAATTAACCTGAATTTACACGAGGGCTACTAACACTCTAGATGCTTCAACGAGGACAGGAAGCTGGCGTCATTTCTTCCTTTTCAGACACAGTATGTGAGAGTTGGATATCCATTGATTTGAGAAGCAAGAATTCTTATTTTACATGCATTTACATGGTTTTTAAGAACAATTATGGAAGTAGCAGTACTTGCAAGGAAGTACTTGCCAAAAGTAGCAGTAAAATATGATTAACTTACATAGCACAAACATTCTATGGGGAAAATATGACATGCAGATATAGTATTCAGATTTACTACAAGATATTAAGTAATTCCGTTTGTTTTCTAAAATGGTTAAATGAAACACAGCATTCTATTGCAGTTGAGATAATTTACTTTAGCAACATTTTTTTCTTTGGACTAGTCAGTCGGACTTGTTATATCAGACATGTTTCTTTTGTGATGTTTATGAATTCTGTTGCAGTGTACTTAGAAATAACTTACAGTGCTCTATAAAAGTTTTCACTTTTAACAGTTTTTGCTGCTGTTGACTGGTTTAAAGAGCTTTCACAGATCAAATATTGTACAGTATAAACTATATTAAACAAGTAGGTTCAAGAGTGGTAACAAATTTTTAATTGGCTATGCCATCACTTTAAACATAACCTAGCTTAACCTATCTTCTAACAGAACTAATATAAATTTTGTTTTATAGTGAGCACGATGTGAGTGGAATCATTATGATGTCATAATTGTAATGCAGGGACAAGGGGTTCTCAATGCTTCTGCATCAAACAGTTACAATACTGAAATATATAGACAAAATACAGTATTAGGGTAATTATTTTACCCTGACAGTGTACTTCTATAAGATGGCTCTCTAGGCGGAGACGCTCGACGAAATGCGTGCAGTTGACGCGAAGCTTTTTCTCTACCCGATGGCCCCACGGGTGATAATGTTGGGAAAGCAGTACGTCAACTGCGTTGCTCTCCAAGCAGACGTCCAAACGTTTACCCGTCGTCACGACTGAACCTGCAGTCCGATTAACGTGTTGTGGGAAGAGCGTTCTCGTCCAGCCAGTCGGATTCGGCCGGATTACCGCGTCTTGTCTCACCGTAGTTTAACCGAAACTACGGTGAGATAGTTTATATAAACTAAATAATTATATATGTTAACTCTCTCTAGATTTCCCGTTTATGTTTAATATAACAGGCTTCCGACTTCTACAGTCAAACAGTTTTGTCTTCATTGCCCACCAGTCCCGTATGGTGACACAGGTCACCGAATTTATCCAACACAGTCTGAATATTTCAAATATCTTTACCCTGAATATGATTCTCTGCGAACTGTCCTTGAATAGCAGGGCCAGTTCGCCAGAGCCACGGGCGGCTGGAGTAGTGGTGGCCAGCTCCTCATCCGCCAGAGCCACAGGCGGCTGGAGTAGTGGTGTCAGGGGCGGCGGCCAGCTCCTCCACCAGAGCCACGGGCGGCTGCAGTAGTGGTGTCAGGGGCGGCGGCCAGCTCCTCCACCAGAGCCACGGGCGGCTGGAGTGGTGGTGTCAGGGGCGGCGGCCAGCTCCTCCACCAGAGCCACGGGCGGCTGCAGTAGTGGTGTCAGGGGCGGCGGCCAGCTCCTCCACCAGAGCCACGGGCGGCTGGAGTAGTGGTGGCAGGGCGGCGGCCAGCTCCTCCACCAGAGCCACGGGCGGCTGCAGTAGTGGTGTCAGGGCGGCGGCCAGCTCCTCCACCAGAGCCACGGGCGGCTGGAGTAGTGGTGTCAGGGGCGGCGGCCAGCTCCTCCACCAGAGCCACGGGCGGCTGGAGTAGTGGTGGTGTTCCGAACCATAATGGAAACTGACCCAAGTATAGGATGGGTTAACCCAAGTATCGTGTTTTCAAAAGGGTCGCCCGTCTTGGAAAAGATGAACGCTGAATGAATATTGTTGAAAACATCTTGATTAATTAAACCAAAATTATTTATTAGTCAGAAGAAAGACAGAAACGCGATCTATATGTAAAACTTCTACCAGACAAATATTTTAAGTAAAACCGAAGATATTTTGTAGTTGTATAAAAGTGGCAGTTTCATCTCTCGTCGAGCTCGAAAACCGCAGCATTCATCTCAGAACCATGCCTATTTCACGCAGATTCCCTAATAAACGTAAGAGTTTTATATGTCACAAGAAAGATAGAAATATAAGCTTTATTCTAAATACCTTACCATGGGCATATTTAAATTTAAAGCGAAGATACGTGTACTTTTATAATAGCCGAGCTCCGACCCCGGACAGATCGATCGACGGAGCAACTCTCTCTCAGAACAATGCTTATTTCATCGACGTAAATTCGTTAATAAACATATATGTTTTATATGTCTCAAGAAAAGCAGACATATAAGCTTCACTTTAAGCACTTTACCATAGATATATTTAAAGTTCTAATGAAGATACATGTATTTTAAAAATTACGGAGCTCCGACCCCGTACAGACTGAACGACAGAGCAACTCTCTCAGATCAATGTTTATTTCACGTAAACTCGTTAATAAACACAAATGTTTTATATGTCATAAGCAAGATAGAAATATGAGCTTCATTTTAAATACATTACAATAGACATATTTATAGCTCAAGTGAAGATACATATGTTTTTATAGTGGCGTTCAGTAGCTTTTCGGTCATGGAGTGTAACGCCTACGCACTTGCCGATATATTGTATAATTAACAAAGATACGCTAATAAAGCCTAAAATCTTATATGCCTCCAGAAAGACCGAGATATGAACATTATTGATTGCACCAAATGAAATATATTATGTTGGAGGACAAAGATATATCAATTTTAAATTAAGTTTCGACTCTTGCTCGGGCGAGAGAGATGAGGCGACTCTCGCCCCATCTATTGGAGATTCTGTCAACTAAAGACCCAAAGCTACTCAAACCCTCCTAACATTACTTAGGTAATGAAGTAATATGGTATATTTACTCACTATAATGTGGGTGCTGAATGCAGAACATGAGAAACATACATTTACTCCAAACTAATATAATTTCATTATAAAATAAGCAAATAAGTGGCATCAAAGGAAGTCGACGGTCCAAGCGTCAATGTTGTGGAGCGACTTATCCAAGATATATCGTTGTTTGGAAAGTGTTTGTTGGAATATACAGTTGTCGCACTTCTCTGCACAAATTATTACAATTTAAATTATAATGTTAACAAGTAGAATGCGTATTTTTAATAACATCTAACATAACTAGCCAGAAAACATTTAACATTTATTAAAAAATATGTTTGGAAGTTAAATCGACTTCATAGGACAATAGTTTTGTTATATATACTCGTTATTCGTTGACATGCGTTCGCTACTTAAACTACCATGTACTGTTTATGTAAAATCTCCCATGTCTCTTCGCTCATCTCACCGAACCCTACAGGCTCTGTGATATATTGTTTAATTAATTGAGATTCACAAATAAAGCTTATAATTGTATATGTTATCAAAAAGGCAGAGTTTAGTTTTTTTCATTTATTATGCACCCCATACCCATCCTATGGGCGATAGTGGAGTGTTACAGAGGCACATAATGGGCTCGCTCAATTCATATAGCCAAGCAAGTTATAATCTTGATGAGCTAGTTACAAAAGTCAATGCACATCGTCACATCAACAATGGGCTCGAGACCGACCATAAGTACAGTTTATAATTTAAACAACTGACATATATGGAGGGCTAGTGTCACAATTGATATGTTTATCCTACACAAACCCCCTCTTCCCCATCCAATGGGCAGTGGTGGATAGGTTACAATCAAGTCGTTTTTTGCGTTTTATTCAGAGATTAGATCTTATTGGGTGAGGAAAGATATTCATATTTTAAGGCTTCTTGGCTGATGCTCTCCATTGATGGAAAATATACAACCTTTTGAAAATCAATGTTAGTTTGATCTAGATATTGTAATTAACGAAAGTATTTATGTCATCAGAAAGGTAGAAATATAGGCTACATTTAAAATCCTTTGTCATAAATATAGCTGAAGTGAAAACGAAGATATATGCGTTTTGATAGTTACTTGATGGCTAGCTCTGAGAGTGTGAAGCCCTGCACACCAGCCAATAAATTGTATAATTAGTTTCCATATATTTTAATTAACCTTAAAAATCTATATGTCAGAAGAAAGAAAGATGTAGCCGTTAATGTGACAACACTTAAAAAATATATCTCTTAAGTAAATAAATAATACCACCCTATCGCCGGTGTCCGGACACATGAAAACTACCTATAGGTATCAGTATCCAGCCAGGCGGGGATCACAGGCTGCACAATACTGATAAATTATGTAATTATTATTATTAACATCTTTATGACAAAATTAATTACAATTTTACCTAATCTGAGGATTTCAATTAAGTCCTATTAAAGTGAGGATAATGCTGGTATTCACTGTCACGCAGGACAGAGCGTCATAACAAGACAAATAGGTCTAAACTGGCACATATATATATGNGTAAACAGTGATTGACAGTTGAGAGGCGGGCCGAAAGAGCAAAGCTCAACCCCCGTAAAATACAACAACTAAGTGAAACACACTAGCTAGCTCCTGGCCTGGTGTACAAGACATATATATTTATAATAAAACTAAGGAAAAGCAGTGGACGTTTGGTACTCCAATTCCTGCCCACAACTAATCATTCTACAACAACATCGTCCGATGTAACAAGACCACGTGCCCACCCCCACTAGCCAGCCAGACCACGTGCTCACCCCACTAGCCACCCAGACAACGTGCCCACCCCCACTAGCCAGCCAGACCACGTGCCCACCCCCACTAGTCAGTCCACTAGACATACAGTCTTAAGTGTAGATATGATAGAGCCCAATAGGCTCAGGAACCTGTACACTTGTTGATTGACGGTTGAGAGGTGGGACCAAAGAGCCGAAACTCACCCCCACAAGCACAACTAGGTGATTACCTGCCCACTCACTAGCCAGCCAGTCCACCTGCCTGCCCACCACCACTAAGCAGCCAGCCAGTTCACCTGCCCATCCACTACCCAGCCAGTCCACTGGCCCCCTCCCCCCCCACAGCCAGTCAGTCCACCTGCCCACCCCCACCCCTGCCTGCCTGCCAGCTAGCTAGCCAGTTACCCATCCATCCATCTTACCTGGAGAGGGTTTAGTAACAGTATTAGTAACACAATTTACAGTACTTTAATAACTTGGCTTTTCAATATTTTATTATTAGCAACTATTTTTGTGCCTAGTGAACTTACCAAGTGTGCTCATCTGGCCCACCTAACCTACTGTACTCTCACATCCGTAATGCGACCGCATTAGATGCAGGGCAAATTTTTTATACATTTAAAAATAAAAAAGCACGTCTTATATGCCAGCAAATACGGTACAACATATCTCGGAGATGGCCTAAAAACATGCATCCTATCCATCGGCAAATATGGCATTTCAGCAAAACAAAAACATGACAAAGCTTACATTTTAAGCAGAATGATGGAGATAAGCCGCCACTGCCTAGGCTTAAAGCAGATGTTTTGTGGAGATAAATCAAAAGTTGCAATTAGGGTCTTGTGCAAACGCCGTACTTCCCGACCATCTAAATCTGTTGCTTCTAGAATCTGTCGAAGACTGGCAAATTTTTTTTTTAATACAAAAGTGTGTTAAAATAGTCGTATCAGTTTATTGTATAATAATATCTCAGCCAGGTAAAATTTATTGTATAATAGCGAATTAAGTACCATGTATGCAGTAGAATGTATTTGTTGGTGTGTACATGCTTGCATACATACATATGTGCTGTTGGTGTGTACATGCTTGCATACATACATATGTGCTGCTGCTGCACGAACGAACGAACAAGCGAGCGAGCGAGCGAGCGTGCGTGCGTGCGTGCGTGTGTGTGTGTGGTGTGTGTGTGTGTGTGTGTGTGTCTGTGTCTGTGTGTGTGTCTGTGTGTCTGTAAGTAAGTAAGTACCTGTGTGTAGTTACAGGATGAGAGCTATGTTTGTAGTGTCCTGTCCTCCCAAAAATACTTATCATAAGACATTTTGAAGCTGGTGGAGAAGTGGATGTATACACATATGTTCATATTTACATGTGTGTACATGCTTGCCTGCAGGAATAATTTATTCTTAAGTCAGACGAGTGATTAAACCTCACTTACCCAAATTTTGTTTGAATTTTTCATCTTTTAACTCAAATACAAATTTGTGTTACTGAGATTTCTGCCAAATGGGAAACCCAAATAACTTTGAACTGTTTGATTTTCGAATATTCCAAGTAGTTAAGACAAAAAAAAATTGAATGTCCAGGTAATATGAATGTCCAGCTAACTCAAATGGGGGCGAGTCCCATATAATTTGGATTACCATACGTAGATGGTACCTGATATTCTCCATCCCCCAACATATGTCAGCACCATCCATAACTCAATCTCTACCTATGCTACATATCTGGACTAATGGAAAAAACAAAAACTTAAGCATATGATGACAGGTCAGGAAGGAATAGCTCATGAACAACATATTTAAAAACAAAACCAAAATGTTTTTCAAAAGCTCCACCAATTGAGCGACCAATCTGGAATGAGAGGACTAAAGGCCATTTCAATAAGCATTGTTGGATTTTCATCCTCAAATGTTTTATCTTGGATGGTCATTAATCCCCCAAGAAATCACTACATAATATTTCTGAGCTCTAGCAGCTTGATGGCTGCAAAGTGTGCAACCCAAAGAGACAAAGAGGGTAAACACTAGCTTTATGCACAACACCTTGCATTCTTGCATGTCTATGGGTGAAAACAGCAATGCTCGCAGTAGTGTGAATGGAACGAGCAAACGGGTAGTCCTCCTAGTACACAAACTGTCTGACAAACAGAATAATGACACCAGGAACAATCTTATGTACCTTTCCTTTGAATGCTCTATTCGAAAACACAGGAAATTCATTCCCTAATATGTAGTGTACAAAATAAACTTTTACCAAATCCATTGGAAAGCAATCTAAACTAGCCGAGGAAAGCTAGCAATTCCCTAGTGGGAACACCACCCACTTCTCCAATTGCCATTTGTGATTTTTCCCCATTTTATTTGTTATCCAGTAACTATTTTTTGTCATGTGCATCTTGTTGTACTTTTAAATAGCTATGTAGTTCAGGGGTTAATATTACTGTTAGCATTGACACCTTTAAACAATAATATGTTATGCAGAACTAATGATCCTAATATGCAAGAGGGGCAGAAGCTTGACCAGCCACGAACCAAAACAGGCCTATCCTTATCCTTGATACAGCAAAGGAAGACCAGAGACCTACTTGAGCACATCCTGTACTCGAGACAAGTACAGTGTTTTTCCTAACAAGAAGTTTACAGATTTACTGCCCCTGATCCTGATAAGAGACAGAGCAGACGACCGAGCTGAAATTTATAAATAGAAGAGGTAAATATTAAATAAATCTCCTGAAAGCTTTGGTATCGGTAGCACTAATAGGTAGATTTGAAAATAACAAAGCCGATACTATGAGTCACTTACTATGCACTAGTTTTTTCTTCCACAATGTTTTGACGCCAAGCAACTTGGGAGTAGTTGTCAATAAAGGGAAGAGTTGAACCTTCTATGTCTACTTCTTCATTCTTCTTCTTCTTGGATTTTATTTTTTTTATGTTTGCTTGTGATTCCTTTTGGCTCCCTTTCTCATCCAAAGCTTTTACAGTGGATATGTCGTCTGTTGCAGAGTCAGGGCAACCTTCCACCTTGTCTTGTTGGCTAAATACTGTTTCTTCATACTGCTCACTTCCTCCAATAAATGATACAACCTGAAGAAAATTGCAAGTACAGTACACGTTGAACCGGTTAAATTCTCTCTGAAAAAATATTACAATACACTTTATTTCTGAACTCGATCCACTCTTGTCACCACAGTATTTAGGCAATGTTCTGCTTCCTTGGGAACACAAAACTCTTGCCAGGGAGTGACAGTGGAGTATAGTAGTTATCTTTCAATGCTTACAATTATTATCCAGCATCCTCTCTATACCCAATTTGGGTGCATACAAGTGCAGTACATTGTATTTGCAGATCCACAGATAACCCCACAATTATATGCTCACTAATCTATTACTTTCAGATGTTACTGCTTCTCTTTGAGGTAATGTAATACTGCCTCATGGCCCAGAAACAAACAGTAAATTATTGATTCATTTGTACTTTCTAACACATAGATCTCAAGACAATAGTCAGTTCCTATTAGATCTTGTTCCATGAGTTACTTCTTGCTATTTATGATTTATATGACATTAAGGACCCCACAACATATACTGCACACGTTATATATTTCAAAGTATCAAACTCATTAACACAGAAGTCTGTACCTTGAGCTGCAGCTTCCTGGCATCCTTCTGCAGTTGTTGATAATCAGGTAATGGCAACTTTTGTGTACACTGTTTTGCACCTGCATCATCAGTGATTTCAATCTTTAAGTCCTCAGCCATTTCTTCGTGGTCAAGCTTACGACAGATGGCAATGTATTTTGCTTTGGCATCTATACCCAATCGGAGACCTTGAAGTATAAATAGCTGTTATTATTTTCTTATCTTTTAATGCAGAAAGAAGTTAAAGATTTAAGAGCAATGTCAGAGTTGAAACTCCAAATAAGCCTGGGATTAATTACTGATCTGGAGGATAAAGAATACAGTAATACATAAATGTTATAATTCAAATTATCACTTAGAAGAGCAAGTGTGATGGGTTTTGCACTTGAAATTCACAAACCTTTGAAGATTAATGAAAAAAAAATAGACACCTGATTTCATCCCTGGCTGCTATATTTTCTACCATTAAATATCTCTTAATCCAATCATTACAAAATTTTCAATCATCCTGAAATTCAGAACATTCTACATGGAGCTGTACGACAGCGGAATGATGCGTTCTGACATTAAGGTTCCATTAAGTGCCTGGGAGCTAATCATATGGCCAATACTTAACCTAGTCAGAGATCTTTCCCACTTCCTAATTTGGTGGCACAAGGAAGGCCTTGAGGATCACATCTTTATTTGCAATAGCAGATGAGCCTTAAGACTGAAGTTTAGGCTGACCTCAGTCACTTTCTATAGGCGAGTGGTCGATAGCACACTACACTATATGTATGCACCAGATCTCTAACCCAACCCAGGACAGAAAAAAATGTATATATCCTGGACAAATAATGAACAACAATTCAGTGTATATATTAGGATTTATAAAGTGTGTACAATATACAGTGATACCTTGGTGTACGACTTCCCTAGAGTGCGAATTTTTTAGCATACGACGTCAAATTCATCGTAAAATTTGAATTGGTGTACGATGTTTTACTTGGAATACGACGTCTGTTAATACATGTATGGGTCGAATGAGCGCGTGGTGCAGGACAAGGCACACTCAATTGTTTACCAATGTATCCCGCCTAGTGACGACTGCGTTTGAATTCTTTGTAACAAATTTCATTTTTTCTGCTTTTTTGTTTTCTGAACAGTAAAGTTATTATTATATATCATGCCATGGGTCCCAAGATGGATGGTGAGGGGGACTGAATGGATGGATGATGGGGAAACTGGATAGATGGATGATGGGGAACTGGATGGATGGATGAATAGGGGGGGGATGGATGGATGGATGGATGGATGGTGGAGGGAGGACTGGATGAATGGATGGTGGAGGACTGGATGGATGAATGGTGAGAGGACTGGATGGATGGATGGTGAGAGGACTGGATGGATGGATGGATGGTGAGGGGACTTGATGGATGGATGGATGGATGGATGGATGGCGAGGGAACTGGATGGATGGATACGGGGATGCGGTGGGTGGATGGATGGTGGAGGGGGACACGATGGATGGATGGATGGATGGGGTGGATGGATGGATGGAGTAGGGAAATATGATGGATGGTGGGGTGAACCTCCATTCCCACACCGCACTTTCACCGCTAAATGTTAGTTATGTTTACTTATTATATTTATGGTTTATATTTATACCTGATTGTTTTGTGTATGAAAAATATGAGTAGTATTCTGTATAAAATGTATTTTTAAGTTAATATTTTTGGGGGTGTGGAACGGATTAATTCAATTTACATTATTTCTTATGGGAAATTTGTTTCGGTTTACAAATTTTTGGTGTACGACGCGTCTTTGGAAACGGATTAGGATCGTAAACGAAGGTACCACTGTATTAATCTTTATAACGTGCATATAAGGATTTTATAGCATTTATATTAGACTACTAATGGTAATCCAGGGCATATGATACTAACAGTAATTTAATTATTTTTCAATTCATATCCAATAAATAATAACATAGGCCTATTCAGTAAACATATGTTAAATATTGTTAAAATAAACAATAAAAATAAAAAAGTAAGAGAATACCACTAACCTGAGGTAGTGTCATAATCTTCCCAAGTA
>WNGS01158745.1:2614668-2641355 GCA_020271785.1 Procambarus virginalis | reverse complement strand
GGGGAGGTCTGTCGAGGACCGGGCCGCGGGGACACTAAAGCCCCGAAATCACCTCAGATAACCTCAAGATAAGATAGCCCTTAGAGACTGGCGCGTGTTGGGGCAGCCGCCTATTGGCATCTCCACCAAATAAACAACGTCCAGACTATGCTTTTCAACAGAATAATTATTACTCAGTTATACATTTGTATAACCAGAATTTATCTTGATCAGTTATCCAGATGTCGTTAATACAACTGTAGCTTCATATTGCAGCAAATTCTGGTTTGAGTTTCATTTGGTAGTATAGTAGTATTCATTTGTCTAATGAATTGTTTGTCCCGTGTACTGTAATTATCATTGATGGAGGTGTGTGGTCGGCCGCCCAGGTGGCCGCTGGAGCCAAGACCAGAAGATACAGATCTTTGTATCCAGTTTACATAAGGTTTCCCATGCCCATTTGACTCTCGAAATTCAACCTAATTGACAATAGAATACTGACAAAGAGCTGTGTGATAACATAGAGTAATTCACCAATTCATAGAGTCCACTTAAGTGTATGGTAGTTACCACAGGATGGTGAGGGAGGGCGAGGGAGGGATGGTGAGGGAGGGATGGTGAGGGAGGGATTGGTGAGGGAGGGTGAGGGAGGGATGGTTGAGGGGAGGGTGAGGGAGGGAGGGAGGGAGGGGGACCCAGACCGACTACCAACCAAAAACTGGTCAGGTCACGGGGCGGGACAGTGAAAACTCTTGGTGAAATTAGTGCAGGGAAGCGGATGTGGTGAGCTGCCTCCCTCCCCCCCCCCCTGCTGGTGCACCATACTCTCCCCTGCTGGTGCACCATACTCTCCCCTGCTGGTGCACCATACTCTCCCTCTGCTGGTGCACCATTACTCCCCCCCCCTCCTGCTGGTGCACCATACTCCCCCCTGCTGGTACACCATACTCTCCCTCTGCTGGTGCACCATACTCCCCCCCTGCTGGTGCACCATACTCTCCCACTGCTGGTGCACCATACTCCCCCTGCTGGTGCACCATACTCCCCCCCTGCTGGTGCACCATACTCCCCCATGCTGGTGCACCATACTCCCCCTGCTGGTGCACCATACTCCTCCCCTGCTGGTGCACCATACTCTCCCTCTGCTGGTGCACCATACTCCCCCCCTGCTGGTGCACCATACTCCCCCCCTGCTGGTGCACCATACTCTCCCCCTGCTGGTGCAACCATACTCCCCCCCCTGCTGGTGCACCATACTCTCCCTCTGCTGGTGCACCAAACTCTCCCACTGCTGGTGCACCATACTCCCCCCTGCTGGTGCACCATACTCTCCCACTGCTGGTGCACCATACTCCCCCCCTGCTGGTGCACCATACTCTCCCTCTGCTGGTGCACCATACTCCCCCCCTGCTGGTGCACCATACTCTCCCCCTGTGGTGCACCATACTCCTCCCTCTGCTGGTGCACCATACTCCCCCCCTGCTGGTGCACCATACTCCCCCCCTGCTGGTGCTCCATACACTCCCCTGCTGGTGTACCATACTCCCCTCTGCTGGTGCACCATACTCCCCCCTGCTGGTGCACCATACTCTCCCCCTGCTGGTGCACAATACCTCTCCCCCTGCTGGTGCTCCATACACTCCCCCTGCTGGTGCACCATACTCCCCCCTGCTGGTGCACCATACTCCCCCCTGCTGGTGCACCTACTCTCCCACTGCTGGTGCACCATACTCCCCCCTGCTGGTGCACCATACTCCCCCCGCTGGTGCACCATACTCCCTCCTGCTGGTGCACCATACTCCCCCTGCTGGTGCACCATACACCCACAGGACCTGGATTCAATAATTATTTACACAACCTGTACAGATCTTTCAACAAACTTGACGGCTTTGTTTACATTCAGGAGCTTGTAAACATCACAACTCTAGGTTATTATTCTTGTAAACAACCTTGTTGTGCTTCTTAGTTCGTAAGCTATTTAGTAAGAAAGCCCTAATGGTGAGAATAGATGTACCGGTTTCGCTGATAGGCCGAGATATCATGGAAGACAAACTTGTACGGAACGACATCTCGGTGATGTCTCGCCTTACAACATCAATTGACAACTTGCTTAAAACTCGGACAATATTCCTGTTATTAACACAAATTTATGTAACAGAGTTTGAAAAAAGACAGCGACACTGTGCCCAAATATCGTTTACACAGTTCCTGTGATTCTAGAGGCCCTTCCACTAGCAGGTAATAGCTCCCCTGCTGATGGAAACTGACTATCAGGAGAAAGCGTCAAAGCCATTACGACTATATTAACACTGGGAAGGGAACAGGATTAGGATTTGGGTTGGGGGCGGGGGGAAGGAATGGTGCCCATCCACTGGAACGGACGGGAATGAACGCGACCTGCATGAAGGAGAGATCGTCGCTCTACTTCCTGGGGGGGGGGGGGGGTGTCTAACCAAAATAAGGCCTGGTCGAGGACCGGGCCGACGGGGACGCTAAACCCCGAAATCATCTCAAGATAATCTCAAGAAGATAACCTGACAAACAGGGCTCACAAAGTTACAGATAACCAAACAAATTAAGGTGAAGCATAGTGGAACAGCTTTATACACTGAGGAACTGTCATTGTAGCATTACTCTTTCTCGTCCTCATCTCAAGCACAAAAATACTACCCACAGCTTCGTGTAATTTTTTTTTAAGACGCAATAAAGATCAATATGTATATTGTCTCAGTTGGAAGCACCGAACAATTGCAAATATATATCAGTAATAAAGTCTCCTCTTCCGATAGGCAACAGAATACTTGATATTGAACAGTGATAAATTCCAGCTACTTACATAGGAACAAAAGAGGAAACTGTATATAGGATATAAGACGCATTCAGACCTCCTAGAACGGAAACGACATGCAATGGTTGCAGAAACAATGACGTCGGGCGGCGACAAGCCTAGCATCAGCAAGGAAATCATGGGATGGATTATGAGAAACCTTCGAACCCAAGGACGCCATCACAATGCTCCTTTCTTTCTAAATCACTTGTGTTTTCACGCTTTGAATACAGCTACATACTCGCCTCTCCTCTCAGAGCGGGAGAGCTGTATCACCTATAAAGAATACAAAGAACATATACGCATACTGGCCGGGGAGGATTTACTGGGCGCAAATCCTTAACTGTAGTAGCCTCTGTTTAACTCAAAAGTAAAATGCGTACTTGGTTGTAAAACGATTCTTCGCGGCGGGGATCGTATTCCAAGGACTTGCCCGAAACGCTACCCGTACTAGTTGCTGTACAAGAATGTTACAACTCTTGTATATATCTCAATCTCAAAAAACATATACCGCATACACAGCCACAGAAGACAAAGATTACTGGAACCGTTTCAAAGCATAGAAAAATGTACTCTCGGGAGAGGAGACCGAGAGAGGTATAACACATGTACATGGAAGATATTCGAAGATCAGGTCCCAAACATGCACATAAAATATAAAACATATTTAGAGCGAAAGATATGACAGGAAATGCGGAATGGACCCAGTAAAGAGGCTCCACAAACACACACACACACAGACCTCTGCAGGAGCACCAGAGGCCCACAGCTTTTCAACCTCCTCCCCCAAAGTATAAGGAAACATTGTCCGAACGAAAGTGAATGTTTTCAGGAAGCCCAAAGCCGGGCTTATTGGAGATTTCAAGTTCAAGTATATTTACTGAGATAAGAATGAAATAAATCTCAAAGGATAGAGTAGCTTAGGCTATTTCTACCCCCCTATTGGAGAGTAGAACTCTCGCAACCGTCCTCAGGTAAAGGTAAAGACCTTGCTGACCCAGGGAGGCTGTTGCCAAGGTGTCATCTTAGGGAAGATGGTGAGCCATACCTACATCCCTTTTATCGGATCATATAATCGAGTATTTTGAAATAATTATAAGGAAGATACGATGCCTAAGGTGGAGGTGGCTACACGGGCTGCCTCGACGATAATGGTCGCTGAGAGTGGAAGAGTTTCTGTGTCCCTGTTTGGTCAACCTCGATTTTGTTATTTTTGAGAGAGAGAGAGAGAGAGAGAGAGAGAGAGAGAGAGAGGAGAGAGGAGAGAGAGAGAGAGGAGAGAGAGAGAGAGAGAGAAAGAGGAAAGAGAAAGAGAAGAGAGAGAGAGAGAGAGAGAGAGAGAGGATGAGAGAGAGAGAGAGAGCGAGGAGGGGAGGGGGGAGACGAGACTTTCTGTGGAGGTGTTAGGATAGCATTGTTGGACAACTTTCACTAAAGACGGGGAGGAATGGAGAGGGATAGGAGCGAGTGAAGGGTAGGGGGGGGGGGGGGTAGAGAGAGAAACTAAAGAGTGTGTGTGGGGGGGGGGAAGGGTGAGGGGAAGAGCAGCAAGGGGGGGGGGGAAGCAGACAGGGGGGGAGGGGGGGAATGTGAGTGGTGTGTTGCATCTTGATTCATTCAAATGTCAGTAGGTGAGGAGTGAAGTGTTGGGTAAACGTCTAGTGGTGGTACTATGGACCATCAAGGGTACTCACCTGGTTGTGCTCACCTGGTTGTATTCACCAGGTTGTACTCACCTGGTTGAACCTACATTTGTGCTTTACGCTTTAGAAGCTGTTATTTTACAAAATAGCTGAGAAGACTGACACATGGCAACAAACGGAACCACGTGTCCGACCTAATGTTAGTATTGATAAACTTGGTCGTCTAAAGTTTTATCATGCCAAGGCTATTGCTTGTCCTGTAAAAAAATGAATGTGTTTCAACACATCCTAGTAGCTTGCCATGATGGTTGGTGAACACCAACTCTACTAACAATGGCAAACAACTAATAACTGCCAGTAATGGCAAACAATTGTGTGGAGAAAATGAATAAAAATAATCTAACTATTGCTCCTGGACAGGCCCCCAGATTTCTGCTGTCTTAAGAAATACGCCATGACGTTATGTAATGTATATTAAAAGTTGGGTCATTTTATTCTATTAAACTAAAGACTTGGAAAGACAATGAGAGTTTGTTGTAAAACTTAATGTTATTAATAAAATTCACATGTTTTGAGCACTGTCGACCAGTAGTTGTACTAGTCGTTGTCGTCCCTGTGTACTGGTGGGTAGGGGCCAAGTTTAGACAGTAGAGATGGCGACACTTCTGTGTGTGCGCTGTGTGGACATGATAATACCAATGCTAAATGTACTGTGTGGATATGACAACATCACTGTTGTGTGGACACGATAACGTCACTGCTGTGTGTGCGGTGTAGATGCTGTGTAGATACACGTCAATGCTGTGCGGGCACGATAACGCCACTGCTCTGTGTATTGTATGAACATAATAACATCACCGCAGCGTGAACAATACAAGTACGAACCAGCTTTTGCCCCCTGCAACCTGCAAAAGTATCTGTATTAGCTGCTTTAAGACTTAAGACTTCACTGGTATTGTCAGTTTGGAGAGAGGAAAAGATGAATATTGTTGTGTTTGTGTAAGGCTTAAGCACTGGATTTACATCATGACAACTTACATAGTGCATATTGTCATGATTTTTTTCTTTCAAATCCTTTTTATCGTCGTTGATTTTTAAATGCAGATGTATATAATTCTATAAGGAGTAAAGAAATGACGAGTGGTTTTTTTGACAATAGATGGAAAGTTCGCGCGTCAAAACATTACATCAGCCTGGGAGAAGGTGACTGACACACTACTCTGTTGGTCAAATACGTCATTCTCGCCGCGAGTGGTGTAGCCGGTGGTCCAGCGGTGCAGCTGGTGGTCCATGTGGTGCAGCTGGTGGTCCAGTGGTGCAGCTGGTGGTCCAGCGGTGCAGCCGGTGGTCCAGTGGTGTAGCTGGTGGTCCAGTGGTGTAGCTGGTGGTCCAGTGGTGTAGCCGGTGGTCCAGTGGTGTAGCTGGTGGTCCAGTGGGTAGCTGGTGGTCCAGTGGTGTAGCTGGTGGTCCAGTGGTGTAGCTGGTGGTCCAGTGGTGCAGCCGGTGGTCCAGTGGTGTAGCTGGTGGTCCAGTGGTGTAGCTGGTGGTCCAGTGGTGTAGCCGGTGGTCCAGTGGTGTAGCTGGTGGTCCAGTGGTGTAGCTGGTGGTCCAGTGGTGTAGCTGGTGGTCCAGTGGTGCAGCCGGTGGTCCAGCGGTGTAGCCGGTGGTCCAGTGGTGTAACCGGTGGTCCAGTGGTGTAGCTGGTGGTCCAGCGGTGTAGCTGGTGGTCCAGTGGTGTAGCCGGTGGTCCAGCGGTGTAGCCGGTGGTCCAGCGGTGTAGCTGGTGGTCCAGTGGTGTAGCCGTGGTCCATGGTGTAGCTGGTGGTCCAGTGGTGTAGCTGGTGGTCCAGTGGTGTAGCCGGTGGTCCAGCGGTGTAGCCGGTGGTCCAGCGGTGTAGCTGGTGGTCCAGTGGTGTAGCCGGTGGTCCAGCGGTGTAGCCGGTGGTCCAGCGGTGTAGCTGGTGGTCCAGTGGTGTAACCGGTGGTCCAGTGGTGTAGCTGGTGGTCCAGTGGTGTAGCTGGTGGTCCAGTGGTGTAGCTGGTGGTCCAGCGGTGTAGCCGGTGGTCCAGCGGTGTAGCTGGTGGTCCAGCGGTGTAGCCGGTGGTCCAGCGGTGTAGCCGGTGGTCCAGCGGTGTAGCCGGTGGTCCAGCGGTGTAGCCGGTGGTCCAGCGGTGTAGCTGGTGGTCCAGCGGTGTAGCGGTGGTCCAGCGGTGTAGCTGGTGGTCCAGCGGTGTAGCTGGTGGTCCAGCGGTGTAGCCGGTGGTCCAGCGGTGTAGCTGGTGGTCCAGCGGTGTAGCCGGTGGTCCAGCGGTGTAGCTGGTGGTCCAGCGGTGTAGCTGGTGGTCCAGCGGTGTAGCCGGTGGTCCAGCGGTGTAGCTGGTGGTCCAGCGGTGTAGCTGGTGGTCCAGCGGTGTAGCTGGTGGTCCAGCGGTGTAGCCGGTGGTCCAGCGGTGTAGCTGGTGGTCCGGCGGTGTAGCTGGTGGTCCAGCGGTGTAGCCGGTGGTCCAGCGGTGTAGCTGGTGGTCCAGCGGTGTAGCCGGTGGTCCAGCGGTGTAGCTGGTGGTCCAGCGGTGTAGCTGGTGGTCCAGTGGTGTAGCTGGTGGTCCAGCGGTGTAGCCGGTGGTCCAGCGGTGTAGCTGGTGGTCCAGCGGTGTAGCCGGTGGTCCAGCGGTGTAGCTGGTGGTCCAGCGGTGTAGCTGGTGGTCCAGCGGTGTAGCCGGTGGTCCAGCGGTGTAGCTGGTGGTCCAGCGGTGTAGCCGGTGGTCCAGCGGTGTAGCCGGTGGTCCAGCGGTGTAGCCGGTGGTCCAGCGGTGTAGCTGGTGGTCCAGTAGTGTAGCCGGTGGTCCAGCGGTGTAGCCGGTGGTCCAGTGGTGTAGCCGGTGGTCCAGCGGTGTAGCCGGTGGTCCAGTGGTGTAGCTGGTGGTCCAGTGGTGTAGCTGGTGGTCCAGCGGTGTAGCCGGTGGTCCAGTGGTGTAGCTGGTGGTCCGGCGGTGTAGCCGGTGGTCCAGTGGTGTAGCTGGTGGTCCGGCGGTGTAGCTGGTGGTCCAGTGGTGCAGCCGGTGGTCCAGTGCTGTAGCCGGTGGTCCAGTGGTGTAGCTGGTGGTCCAGTGGTGTAGCTGGTGGTCCAGTGGTGTAGCCGGTGGTCCAGTGGTGTAGCTGGTGGTCCAGTGGTGTAGCCGGTGGTCCAGTGCTGTAGCTGGTGGTCCAGTGGTGTAGCCGGTGGTCCAGTGGTGTAGCTGGTGGTCCAGTGGTGTAGCCGGTGGTCCAGTGGTGTAGCTGGTGGTCCAGTGGTGTAGCCGGTGGTCCAGTGGTGTAGCCGGTGGTCCAGTGGTGTAGCTGGTGGTCCGGCGGTGTAGCTGGTGGTCCAGTGGTGCAGCCGGTGGTCCAGCGGTGTAGCCGGTGGTCCAGTGGTGTAGCTGGTGGTCCGGCGGTGTAGCCGGTGGTCCAGTGGTGTAGCTGGTGGTCCGGCGGTGTAGCTGGTGGTCCAGTGGTGTAGCCGGTGGTCCAGTGGTGTAGCTGGTGGTCCGGCGGTGTAGCCGGTGGTCCAGTGGTGTAGCTGGTGGTCCGGCGGTGTAGCTGGTGGTCCAGTGGTGTAGCTGGTGGTCCAGTGGTGTAGCCGGTGGTCCAGCGGTGTAGCTGGTGGTCCAGTGGTGTAGCTGGTGGTCCGGCGGTGTAGCTGGTGGTCCAGTGGTGTAGCCGGTGGTCCAGTGGTGTAGCTGGTGGTCCAGTGGTGTAGCCGGTGGTCCAGTGGTGTAGCTGGTGGTCCAGTGGTGTAGCCGGTGGTCCAGCGGTGTAGCCGGTGGTCCAGTGGTGTAGCTGGTGGTCCAGTGGTGTAGCTGGTGGTCCAGCGGTGTAGCCGGTGGTCCAGTGGTGTAGCTGGTGGTCCGGCGGTGTAGCCGGTGGTCCAGTGGTGTAGCTGGTGGTCCGGCGGTGTAGCTGGTGGTCCAGTGGTGCAGCCGGTGGTCCAGTGCTGTAGCCGGTGGTCCAGTGGTGTAGCTGGTGGTCCAGTGGTGTAGCTGGTGGTCCAGTGGTGCAGCCGGTGGTCCAGTGCTGTAGCTGGTGGTCCAGTGGTGTAGCTGGTGGTCCGGCGGTGTAGCTGGTGGTCCAGTGGTGCAGCCGGTGGTCCAGTGCTGTAGCCGGTGGTCCAGTGCTGTAGCTGGTGGTCCAGCGGTGTAGCCGGTGGTCCAGCGGTGTAGCTGGTGGTCCAGTGGTGTAGCTGGTGGTCCGGCTTGATGGACTGGACTTGAAACATGGACTTGAATCTTTATCAGGAGAAACATTAATAATTGTTTGTTTCGGTCGCGAGTCCCCCAACCCCGTGTGTGTGTATAGGGGGGGGAGGGGGTAGGGGCTGACTGCCATACCCCATTGTGTGGGCGGGGTGCCCCTCATCATGCCCCCCCCCTCACATCTGGGTCGTTGAACTAGTTACATGTTTTTTTGCGTTTGTCAATCAAGCGTTCCCATCATCATGAAGGTGAAGAACATGATTATTATTACCTGTTAACATGACAGTCCTGCTCCTCCACACCCTCCCCCCACCACCACCCTCCCCACCACTGCACCAGGCTTAGTCCCGCTTCCTGTGGCACCAAGCTTGGTCAGGATACGCATATCCTGACGAAGGATCAATTACTCAATTACCTTTTGAAGTCTGTCATATATATTGTAATTAGAGGCCTGGTCGATGACCGGGCCGCGGGGACGCTAAGCCCCGGAAGCACCTCAAGGTATCCTCAAGGAGCCTTCTCGGCCGGGCGGCGGCGGCCACACCTGACCTCGACCGGGCGGCGGCGGCCACACCTGACCTCGACCGGGAAACTATATGCTAGTGAGAGGAGGGAGATGATGTTGTTACAGTGTTTGATTAACTTACTGCTAGCACCAGAGTGTTGAGTCAATGTTTACACACAGAAATCACAATAGCGTGATGCATCAAATGAACAAATCCACCAGGTCCGTGATGAAGGTCAACCCGTCATCACGGACCTTGTGGATTTGTTCATTTGAGTCAATGTCTTCCATGTTGTTACCGTGTTACGGTAGACTGTCACGCCAGTGTGACATTGTGAGGCGCGGCGCCCTCTTCCCGTCCAGATCACAGGAGACGGCCGGTGGCCTTCAGGTAGATTCAGGGAAATGTTATAACAGTAAAACCCACTGATAAGGTCCCACCAGCCCATGACAGACAGGTTCTGCCTAGGGTTCCTCCCGTCTTGGGTAGCGGCGGTGATAAGAGTTGGCCAGGAGGCGTAAAGGACCATCAGGAACACAAGGCCAGGTGGTACAGCGGGCCAGGTGCTACAGCGGGCCAGGTGGTACAGCGGGCCAGGTGGTACAGCGGGCCAGGGGGAACAGCGGGCCAGGTGGTACAGCGGGCCAGGTGGTACAGCGGGCCAGGTGGTACAGCGGGCCAGGGGGAACAGCGGGCCAGGTGGTACAGCGGGCCAGGTGGTACAGCGGGCCAGGTGGTACAGCGGGCCAGGTGGTACAGCGGGCCAGGTGGTACAGCGGGCCAGGGGGAACAGCGGGCCAGGTGGTACAGCGGGCCAGGTGGTACAGCGGGCCAGGGGGAACAGCGGGCCAGGTGGTACAGCGGGCCAGGTGGTACAGCGGGCCAGGGGGAACAGCGGACCAGGTGGTACAGCGGGCCAGGTGGTACAGCGGGCCAGGGGGAACAGCGGGCCAGGTGGTACAGCGGGCCAGGTGGTACAGCGGGCCAGGAGGAACAGCGAGCCAGGGGGTACAGCGGGCCTCGTGGTACAGCGGGCCAGGTGGTACAGCGGGCCAGGAAACGCAGATGGCCAGGAGAGTGAAAGTCAATCTGTAATTGTGGGTGTGGGCAGTGAAGGTGGGGGGGGGGGGTAAATACCAGCACTCCTCCTTACCACACCCCCGCCAGCCCCCACACCCCCGCCAGCCCCCACACCCCCGCCAGCCCCCACACCCCCCACACCTACCCTTCAACACCCCCCACAACAACATACCCCTCCCCCGAAGCACCCATCACCCTCCCCAACACAAACGGGGACCCCATACCCACCCTGGGGCAGGGGGAAGAAAGATGACCCCATACCCACCCTGGGGCAGGAGACTAATGTCACAGGTACAAGAGCCAGCATCACTGATCTACCTGCCTCCAGCAGCAGCAGCAGCAGCTCCCTCACCGTGAAAGCCGTCGCTGGAGGCTGCTCTCCCGGCAACAATTATTTCAACATTACAATGACACGTCAGCAGCGAGAGAGAGAGAGACAGAGAGAAAGAGAGAGAGGAAGAGAGAGATATTGTGTGTCTGTCTGCATATAGAAGCAAGATAAAAGATCTGAAGAGCCAGGATTCGTCAAAGATACATGTATCCTCTTACGAAACAAAGATCTTTCTACAATTGTAGCGACTTAGGTTGTGTCTATTAAACAGTCCAAACGAGGTCTGAAGCGGTATGGGATTGTCATGGCAGAAATAAACCTGAGCTGTTAATTCGCTCAGCTCGTAAACGGTGTAACAAACACAGCCTAAGCCGCCGTGATTGAGAAATGATGTACAGGCTTCGTAAGTGCATAAATAAATGTCTGACGAATGCTAGTTGTGGTCTATACGGAGAACAGAGCATCCCAAGGCTCTCTCCCTGCTCTACATCCCTCTGGTTCACACTACCGCCTGGAACAAATAATCGCCAACAGAGCCTAAATATATGTCACATCTCCTGTGCCAGGTAAGTCCACGACGGGGTCACCATAGCCTGTGCTACTTGCAATTTTTGGTTCCCAGTACCTGAATCAACAACAATACCTAACTAACCTGCATAGCCTCATATGAGAACCTATTTTTAATACACAATACTTTCAAGCTGATGAACACGTCAAGAAGGAGCCTGGCCTGAGGACGGGTTGATTGTGTATACAAATAATTACTAACAAAACCAAACCACTTAACTGATCACGGGACTATTTATACATACGACTAAAATATATAATAACATTCAATTATATTAAAGAAATATCGTTTTGTTTCCACACAAAACTGATGCATATGGTTCTGGAGAGGTATGGCCAGATGACGGCCCTGGCTAGGTGTGGCCGGCTGGGCCAGAAACAGGGTAATATGTACATATATATACATATATTAGTACATACTGAGGGTGATAGACCAGTGCTGGGACTACCAGGCCGTCTGTGGCTATCTTGAGGTTCTCTTGAGTTAATTTCGAGGCTTTAGTGTCCCCGCGGCCCGGTAGTCGACCAGGCCTCCTACCCCCAGGAAAGAAGCCCGTGACAGCTGACTAACTCCCGGGTACCTATTTACTGCTAGGTAACAGTGGCATAGGGTGAAAGAAACTCTGCCCATCGTTTCTCGCAGGCGCCCGGGATTGAACCTGGGACCACAGGATCACGTGTCCAGCGTGCTGTCCGCTCGGCCGGCCGGCTACACCACAATGATTACCAAAGTTATGTATTTAACTATCAATGAATAATAATAGATCTTTACGGTTATAATTAATCATTTTGAAAGAGCCAGGCAGGCTGTGGGGCGCGGTCTGTGGGGCCCGGCCTGTGGGGCGCGGCCTGTGGGGCGCGGCCTGTGGGGCGCGGTCTGTGGGGCGAGACCTCTTCTTACACCAACAAGTACAGGGTGAAGACACCGTCAAAATTACCCACCACCGTAAAGGAAGCTCAAGGAAGGTAAAGGAAGCTCTAACTTGTCAGTGGTTGTTGCTTCACGTTGCAAGAGGTCTAACCTTGCAACACTCAGTATTGCACGAGCCTTACTGTGGGACACGACCCAGCACCTGGTTCCTGTGCACTTGCAACCATCACACAATGACATCAGCGTCACCTCCCCTGGCGGGAGTTGATATAAAAACAATGCAGCCCTTTGTTGGTGTCGCTACCCATGCTTTATCTTTTCTGTCTAAGGAACTTGCCTGTCTGTCTGTCTCTCTGTCTGTCTCTGTCTGTCTCTGTCTGTCTCTCTCTCTGTCTGTCTGTCTCTCTCTGTCCCTCTCTCTCTCTCACACATACATACATACACACACTCTCGTTTTTATTTGAGATGCTCAGCTGAGCCGTGGGAATTCGCTTATTTTTTCCCCCAGGGATTATTGTTTGATGTATTTATCGAGTGCGTAAGGCGTGCGTGTCGTTGTGGGTGGTGGGAGACGTGTTGTGGCTGCCGAGTTGGGCGCCAGACATGTTTATGGTGCATCTTGAGACACCAAATGAAGCCTGGCGCACGATCCTCACCTTGAGGCGACATCATCTTCTCAGCGAAGGTACTGATCTGCCACACTGCTACAGGCGTCTTGCGTCAGAGTACACTCACGCGCATGCACCAGGGTTGCGGACGAAGCGGTTGGTGGCCAGGTGTTTCTATCCTGCTAGTCCAGAGTGTATGAGGCTCCCCCATGTCTGCCCGGGCTACGAGTCGCACCATCTCCCGTCTGCAGACGAGGAGTCACAATAACGTGGCTGAAATATGTTGACCAAACCACACACTAGAAAGTGAAGGGACGACGACGTTTCGGTCCGTCCTGGATCATTCTCAAGTCGATTGTGAAGAGATGAAACGTCGTCGTCTCTTCACTTTCTAGAGTGTGGTTTGGTCAACATCTCCCGTCTCTTCGGCCTACACTCAGGTTTCTAGCAGTCCTTTACCCCATAGACCGAATATAATGACTCGTATCTCGCATAGATCCCGGTTTGTCCAGGAGTGTCGGAAGGTCACCTCTTGGGTGCCGCTCCGGAGAATGTCGTCAGGGATTCAACCCTGACTACAGGGTTTATCATCTTTTTGGAAATTGTGACAAGTTTGTTATGGTAATAGAAAGGCTGACTAGTGCACAATATGCAGCATTTCCTCGCAGTGAAAACGCGCAGACATGTGTAGAATTAACACAGTTCATATGACCGCAGCAGAGGCCTCCGTGGTCTCCACAGGAGTGTGCTTCTTCCGACGAGTTTAGTGACGCAAAATCGTACAGCGGTCCAGGGTGTTCACACTGTACCGCATGTGTGCATGTGTACGTGGAATTATCGTGTGGACGGCTTCCATTCGTGAATAGGAAGGACCTTAAATGCTTCAGAATACTTCACAGGACCCTCTTCGACCAACCTTTTGAATTGGGAACCAGAACATGCCGAGCTGTGTGTGTTTTCACTGGAGTGTGGGGCTGTGTCTTAGGAGTGAGGGGATGGGTGTAGGTAGAGGTGTAGGCAGGTATCCTGTAGCTCCACACCCCAGCGCTGCCTCGCCCATGCCTTGCTCACCCTGCAGGCAAGAGCGAAGCATTGTTCGCATGTTACGCTCGTGTCTCAATATATTTATGTTAGAACCAAAAAAATCTCGAGACGAGCTCTGGTGAACTTGGTAAAAGTGGAAAGCTGTTCAAGAAACAATGACCATTGTAGGAGCCTGAGCGGTGGGCCGTGGTCAACAACAACAACACTGTTCCACAGTAATACACGTCAGTATTACTCTAGCAGTGTCAAAGGTCGCAGGCACAGGTCATGACAACACCGTAGAGGAGGCGGAGAAGCAGGACTAGTAGTGACCCGAGGCTCCATACACGAAGAAAACGGGGAGAGCGGCAAGGTTGACGTCGGTTCTGGACCCTAACATAAAGTCGACTTTCTCTCCGGAAGCATGGGTTGGGCTATTCATGCCCGTGCCACCTCTTGGGCGACTTAATCTTCATCCATCAAATCAACAATCGGAAACAGGGCCTTTTAGTAGGGTAATTTAGGACACAGATATCTTTGGCTAGGTTAAGGTGTGTGGCCGGCCGGTGTGGGGGATGGTCACCCTCTTGTAAACTCCTCACTCACTACACAAGAGACATTACAGTCTCAGCACAATGAGATACAGCCCCGCTCCTGTGCCAGGTAAGTCCACTACGGGCTCACCATAGCCCGTGCTACTTGGAACTTGTTCCGAGTAGCTGAATCTATAACAACAACTCAGCACAAGAACATATACCGTCATCCTTTGCTATGTCAACAAGTAACTACATTAAATTTGCCTGAATGCAGGATGCCATATTGCTATTGTTGCAAGCGTAGGTTACACATGTATATGAATGAGTTTGGGTGGACATAAATACACGCTGCCTCGTATGAGGTAACAAGACTAAGGCAATTCCCTTTATTTATCCTTATAAGACAAGTTAGAGCGACCATATTACTTCCGACAGTTTACTTTCAAATGACTTCCTGGTTTCACAACCAGTTTACTTTCTATAAATAAAGTGTACCTCAAACTTGAATCCGTCAAGGTAATAGCCAGTGTGCAGGAGTACACCCAGGTTCGAGACCCAGCCTTCAGGCTACCTTCACTTGGGACAAAAACAGGGCCAGAGAACGAGCGCCCAGAGCAGGTGGTAGCCACAGCCGGATGGATCAGGCAAACATCGAAACCATCACTTCTGGACCCGGATTCACAAAGCAGTTACGCAAGCACTTACGAACGTGTACATCTTTCCTCAATCTTTGACGGCTTTGGTTACATTTATTAAACAGTTTACAAGCATGAGAACTTGCCAATCAACTATTGTTATCGTTATAAACAGCCTCCTGGTGCTTCGGAGCTCATTTACTGTTTAATAATTGTAATCAAAGCCGCCAAAATTGGAGGAAAGATGTACAGGTTCGTAAGTGCCTGGGTAACTGCTTCGTGAATCTGGCCCTCAATGGTTTCCCAAGTGGATAATAAAGTGATTCGTTTTTGTACTGAAATTATGGAGAATGGGAATAATATTTACATATGATTCGGTTGGTTTATTATGCGCCCTAAACCCATCGCTTCAAGATAGTGATTCTTTTGGATGGTTCTTGAGCGAAGACGTGTAAGATATGTGTGTGTGAATGTGTAAGGTTGGTGTTGGAGGTGAGCCATACTTAAAGATAGCCAGTTTTAGCTCTTGGTTCCCGCCTGTCTTGACTACCTTGAGTAGAACAATAAATTTCTATGGATTGATTTTGCAAAAGAGAACATTGTTTAATGTGAAAACTTACACACACACACATTATATAATATATATATTATATATATATAGGGGTCTCGTGGCTGAGTGGACAGCGATTGGGGGGTCTTAGTCGAAATGTTCGATCCACAGCGAAGGCGGAAACAAATGGGCAGTTTCTTTCACCCTGATGCACCTGTTCACCTAGCAGTAAATAGGTACCTGGAAGTTAGAAAGCTGCTACGGGCTGCTTCCTGGGGACGTGTGTGTGTCTGTGTGCGTTCGTAAGAGACATATGTAGTAGACATAATAGAGTGAAGATTAATTGGTTAGAAAGGCGGGGTCCAAGAGCTAATAGCGCGATTCTGCAGATACAAATAGCACCAACAAATAGTAAATATATACAGTGATAAGTGTTGAGTATAAAGCGCAGGAGACGAGTCTTGAGGTAGAGAATAGTGGAGCAACTGGAGAGAAAAAAACCTTGTAACTGAACGACAACATTAATTTAGAAAGGGAAAGTCATGCCTGACAAACTCGACCCCATGCTATGGCGAGGTTACTATACTACGACAGGACAAAGAAAGCTGGGTAGATTGCATTTTCCTAGATTGTCAAAAAGCACTTGACACTGTTCCTCACTGGAGGCTGGTGTACAAGATGGAGAAGCAAGCTGGGATAATTGGGAAGACACTAAACCGGGGGAGGGAGTACCTGAAGAGCAGAACCCAGAGTCACAGAGCCGAGGTCTCCAACTGGAGGAGTGTAACCAGTGGGGTCCCCAAAGGCTCGGTCCCGGGACCACTAATATTCCTTATTTATGTTAATGATCTACCCGAAGGAGTGAGCTCATACGTATCAATGTTAGCAGATAAAGAAAAACTAAGGGGTGTAAAAACAGAGGAGGACTACAGGACGTTACAAACAGACCTTGACAAACTCCAGGAGTGGGCAGTGTTGCTGGAGTTCAATCCCAATAAGTGTAAGGTAATGAAGATGGAGAAGAGAGAAAGAAAACAGAGGGTGAATACACCATAAATGGAAGGCAACGACAGGAATCGGAGAGAGTAAGAAATGTGGGTTGATATGATTTCATCACTAATACCAGAGGCACACATAGCCAGGGTAACATCGGCAGCATGTGAGACGCCTAGAAACCTAAATCATGACGCTTTCAAGGCAATCTCCACAGCTTTTGTTAGAGTAATACTGGAATGTGCACCACCGGTTTGGAATCCATAAACTATAATTGAAAAAATACTGAGGTATATAACTAGATTAGAACCAGAGCTAAGAGGATTAATTTATTGGGCACTGGACCTCGCAGTCTCGGAGGACGCAAGAAATAGAGGAGATATGATCACATCATACAAGTTACTGATGGGAATAGACAAGGTGAGCAAGGAGAGCCTCTTTAACTTGAGAGAAAGTAGGGCAAGAGGACACAAGTGGAAGCTACAAACACAAATAACCCGAAGGAACTGTATGAGGAAAATACTCATACCTTGTAAGGGTAGTCAACAAGTGGAATGCACTGATAAAAGACGTTTTGGAAGCCACCTCCATCCACATCTTTAAGGATAGCTTCGACAAAGATATTAGAACCCCCCCCCCCCGCTACTCAGGCACCCCCCCCCACACACCCACACCACACACACACGCACACACACACACACGCACACGCACACACACACACACACACACACACACACACACACACACACACACACACACACGTGAGGAATTAAACCTCACTTCGTTGGAAGACAGAAGAGTTAGGGGGGACATGATCACCACATTCAAGATTCTCAAGGGAATCGACAGGGTTGATAAAGACAGGCTATTTAACACAAGGGGCACACGCACTAGGGGACACAGGTGGAAACTGAGTGCCCAAATGAGCCACAGAGATATTAGAAAGAACTTTTTTAGTCTCAGAGTGGTTGACAAATGGAATGCATTAGGAAATAATGTGGTGGAGGCTGACTCCATACACAGTTTCAAGTGTAGATATGATAGAGCCCAATAGGCTCAGGAACCAGTACACCTGATGATTGACGGTTGAGAGGTGGGACCAAAGAGCTAGAGCTCAACCCCCGCAAGCACAACTAGGTGAGTACAACTAGGTGAGTACACACACACTCGTGGCGGTGGTCCACTCCCTGCAACTCACGCCCGCTACCCTTCACTGGTCAAGCGCGGAGAGGAAGCCAAGAATTACACAAAGTGGATGAAGGTGAAAGATTTCTCAGTCAGTGAAGGATATCACGACGTGACCTGGAGAGCAACACAGGTGGTCTCTCAGCGGTCCCAGCAACACAGGGGGGTCTCTATAAGCTGTCCCAGCAACACAGGGGTCTCTATAAGCCGTCCCAGGAACACAGGGAGGTTTCTACAAGCTGCCCCAGCAACACAGGGGTCTCTATAAGCCGTCCCAGCAACACAGGGGTCTCTATAAGCCGTCCCAGCAACACAGGGGTCTCTATGAGCCATCCCAGCAACACAGGGGTCTCTATAAGCCGTCCCAGCAACACAGGAGTCTCTATAAGCCGTCCCAGCAACACAGGGGTCTCTATAAGCCGTCCCAGCAACACAGGGGTCTCTATAAACCGTCTCAGCAACACAGGAATCTCTATAAACCGTCCCAGCAACACAGGGGTCTCTATAAACCGTCCCAGCAACACAGGGGTCTCTATAAGCCGTCCCAGCAACACAGGGGTCAGCAAGCTCCTGTGGAATATTTACACCGTGACACACGAGAGCGGCGGGAAATGGTCAAGTAGCCGCGCAGACACGGATGGTGGAGCCCCGGCGTCTGAGGGCGTTAGTCCTGGCGAGTAAAAGTGTTCTGTGTGAGTGTCAGGGAAGGAGAGGCGTGGGTATGATAGTTGTAGACGATACGTGAACACACACAGTTCTACATGATACACGAACACACTGTTCTTGATCATTGGTGAACACGGTGTTGTAGATGAGAGATGAAGACTGGAGAGGCCGGGAGCGGGAAGGGTCGGAGAAGCTGACGGGGGTCCGCGCCACTCTCTCCTCCTGGGGGATCCCTTTATATTCACACTCTCTGGAGATGTTTCTGAAAACCATCAAGAACTAAGATGATCGCTGTGTGGAATTTCAGACGTCCTGCGCGTTCTGAATTGTTTCTTGTAAAGCCATTGTTTGTGTGCGTGTGAGCGCGCGTTCATCAAGTTTTTTTTGGAATTCAAACAATTTTAGGCGCGCAGACCCTGGCTTTACCACATCCAGTTCGCAAGGGGAAGAGAACTATCAGGGGAAAGCACCAAATCATTACCACTATATAGCACTGGGAAGGGGTCAGGATAAGGATTTAGGATGGGACGGGGGAAAGGAATGGTGCCCAATCACTTGGACGGTCGGGGGATTGAACGCCGACCTGCATGAAGAGAGACCGCGTCTCTCTACCGTCCAGCCCCAAGTGAGTGTTGGACGTTGTTCATATGCAGGCGATGAGACACAGTAACGTGGCTAAAGTAAGTTGACAATCAACTTGAGAATGGTCCAGGACGGACCGAAACGTCGTCGTCCCTTCACCTTCTAGTGTGTGGTCTGGTCAACGTTGTTCATAGTTTGCTTCAGCTCATCCACATCCTCCAGACCACAGGGTTTGTTGTGTACACGTGACCATCTCCTCGCTGTACCACGTGGTCAGTATCCGCCACGTTGCGCGTGCAACTGTTCACGGTGTTGCTACGGCCATGTGACCTCCCGCCCGAGCGACGCTCCCACATTCACCACATGCTTACTCCCACGCCAGCCCCACATCCGCTCCCACGTCCGCCACACCGTCCTACGTCTCGTTCACACTGGCCACGAGCCCTAAGGAACCCCTCCCACCCGCCCCTTGTTGGGTCAGAAGTGTTTGTCGTGATGTGCTTCGCCTACCGCTCCCTTCTTTACCGTCTAACGCGTGTTCGTCTAGGGCCTTCAGGGTCTTCAGGGCCTGTGGGTAGTGGTGTAGGAGGCAGCGGGTGTTGCTCCGACACCCAGTTATTCTTGTCTCACCTGGACCACTCTCCACCAGACAACCCGTTCTGGGGACGGCGAGTCACGTCAGTCTAAGTGAGGCATTAAGTCCTGCAGGGCGGTCCCCTAGGGCGCTCTACAGGGTGTGTTCCTCATTGATCCCTCCCCCCAGGGTATCCTCCCCCAGGGTATCCTCCCCCAGGGTGTCCTCAGGGTACCTTCACTAGCATGTCCGTCAGGGTGAGACCATGTCAATAACCTCGCTGTTCCGACGCTTACAATCAACCACAAGACGAATCGGGGCTTCAGGGTGTTCCAAGGTGATATCTCAGGATGAGGCGAAACCCAGCAGTATCTAGGGTGCTCCTAGCAGTGCCTAGGGCTTCCCCCCCCCCTGAAGTTCCTAGGGGGCACTACAGCGAGGATCTAGCGTGAAACATAGCTTCCCATTGATCTTCACCGGTCATGCAGTAATCAGACAACAGATTGCATCCTTCCTTTCAATAACGAGGCCGACCCATAGCCTAGGGTTCTAGACAGAACTTATATAGTGCCTTCCCTAACCCACTGATAAGGTTGGGGGGGAGGGGGGCCCACACGCCACACCTCGCTATGAACGTGCCGGGCACACCTCGCGGCCCCCCACGGCACCTGGCAGTGAGTCTGGAGGCACCTTTCCCGGCCCACAAAGGTTAGCGGGACAGGAAAGTCTCTCGCGCCAACAACGGGGACAATGCATTCCCTCTTGCCTACCCGGCCCTCGAACTTTCTCTCCGAGAAATTTATTGCCAAGATTCATGAAGTAGATATATTATTGGGATACTGTATATCTGATCTCCTGTATATCTGATCTCCTGTATATATGACCACCCGTATATCTGATCCCCCTGTATACCAGATCGCGTATACACCTGTATTACCCGATCCTTTATAACACATGATCATGTGTGTATATATAGTAGCTTTTTCACTTTTCTAACCATTGAGAAATAAATATTGAAGGAGGCAGCGCCTCATCCCGGAGGCCGGGCGCCTACAGCCGCCGGAAGACTGCAGTTTGCTGGGAGGCTTGACGGTGGCAGTGATTCCCAGCAGGTTTCCAATGCGAATTTTGCACTTTCTGGCGGAAGAGAAAGTCCTAAATACAGTAGGACGAAGGGAGGCGTGCTTACCAACACCAGGAAGACATGCAAGTGGCGGTAAGAGTCGATAGCAGAGAGAGAGAGAGAGGTTGCTTCTTCTCTCGTTGGTTATCGTGGTAAAAAATGTATTCTGTATGTTAGCTAGTAGGCCTATGTGTGTGTTTTGTCTTTAGTAGGCCCTGTGTGTTTTGAGTGGGATTGGGTGGTTATAAATGGGAGCTGCCTCGTATTGGCCAATAGGCCTTCTGCAGTTACCTTTATTCTTATGTTCTTATGTGTTGTCTTTAGTAGACTTGTGTGCTCTTTTGTAGGCCTATATGTGTTATTTTTAGTAGGGGCTCTGTATTGTCTGTTTAGTTAGCGTATATGTGATATCTTTTATGGGTTTGTTGGTAATTAAGGAAACCAAAATGAACTTCATTCATTGAGATATTGTGAGGAAGGCGGCGGTGGTAGCCCCATAGAGGCGGGGGCCCCGGTCCACCAGGACAACCTCGCCCTTCTGTATAGGAGGGGCCCGAGCTCAGTGCCAGGTAAATCCACTACGGGCTCACCATAGTCTGTGGTACTTGGAACATTTTGTTCCCAGTAGCTGAATCTATAACAACAACAACTCGGTGTAACACCCTTCCTCTCCCGACACTGGTGCGCCGGTATCCCAGACATCAGAGTTTAATAGCACCAGTAGATGACCGACTGACAGGATCTTGAGGGAAGCCAGTCACCCACCGTGGGCTCGGTGGCGTCTTTAGCATGCTAACGCTCGCATGAAAGTAGCATAAGACAGGGAAAGTTGAACGTCGTGCACACAACAATTACAACACAAGACTTGGCCAGCGTGACGGCCCAGATGAACGGGGCGGGCCAAGAGACCTGACCCAAGCCTCACATTAACAAGCACGGAGGTGCCACCGGTGCCATTGTCCAGCTATGGTGTGTTCCTTCAGGGATGCAGTGCCAGTGTCTCTCATCTTCTAATGTAGTTGTGCTTCCTGGCGATTGAAAGCTGGATGAGAGTGTTTGACATGTAGTGCCTCGGCTATGTCTAATCTTATATTATCATTGTGTTGTCGGTCCAGCACCTTATATGAGACTTTCTCAATCAAAACTTACGCCAGGTGTATAGACGCCAGAGGACAGAGCCAGACGGCAGCAGGTGTGTACACCTGGCCTCCTGCACCAGGCTCCCTGAAGCCAAACCAGCCATTGACCTCCACACCATGACAAGATACACAGATGCAGCGCTTATACTGATGTCGTAGGTGGACCACATGGTTAATACGACCACGTTATTACAACTGGTTTGAAAGCTGCGGCGTATAAAGACCACTTCCACCCACTCCAACCAACAGTATAACGACCACTTTATATACAATTAATAACAAATTAATCTACTATGATTGATTCTATCAAATGTTTGTTTTATAGTAAAGAAATATATGATACTAGAAGGGTACCCGGGGTGCCCGGGCCTCTTACCTGTCTGTATGTCTCTCTCTCTCTCTGTCTCTGTCTCTCTCTCTCTCTCTCTCTCTCTCTCTCTATATATATAACTAACTGAAAAAGCTGAGAAATGCCTAAAAAAATCCATGAATAAATACAAAATACACAATTTCAGACTTCAGGAGAGTTGCCGGGGGCTGCAATGAGCGCCGACGCTACTTAAATGGAAATATGGGGCCAACCCCGCCAACCAACCTATGACAGTCTCCAACCCCCCTGTCAGTCACCATGCAAAGTTGGGCGAGGCTCCCTTCCCTCCCAAGCGTCTGACCTCCAGCCTTGTAGAGAGAGAGAGATACAGATATTCTCGTTCACAGATATAATTGACGACCCAATCACTGGAAAGTATTTGTTTCGAGTTTGAGATAATTACGATTAGAAAAAAATGGTTTAAGTGTTTCACAAAATGAATATAAAGATATTATTGCCTATTAAGACACGAACTCCAATACAGGGAAGGTGAGAGTGGCCACACCTTGGTGAGTTTACACCCTGGGGGAGGCGAGGGTGGCCACACCTTGGTGAGTTTACACCCTGGGGGAGGTGAGGGAGGCCACACCTTGGTGAGTTTACACCCTGGGGGAGGTGAGGGGCCACACCTTGGTGAGTCTACACCCTGGGGAGGTGAGTGGCCACACCTTGGTGAGTTTACACCCTGGGGGAGGTGAGGGGCCACACCTTGGTGAGTTTACACCCTGGGGGAGGTGAGGGAGGCCACACCTTGGTGAGTCTACACCCTGGGGAGATGAGGGGCCACACCTTGGTGAGTTTACACCCTGGGGGAGGCGAGGGTGGCCACACCTTGGTGAGTTTACACCCTGGGGGAGGTGAGGGGCCACACCTTGGTGAGTTTACACCCTGGGGGAGGTGAGGGGCCACACCTTGGTGAGTCTACACCCTGGGGGAGGTGAGAGTGGCCACACCTTGGTGAGTTTACACACTGGGGGAGGCGAGGGTGGCCACACCTTGGTGAGTTTACACCCTGGGGGAGGTGAGGGGCCACACCTTGGTGAGTCTACACCCTGGGGGAGGTGAGGGAGGCCACACCTTGGTGAGTTTACACCCTGGGGAGGCGAGGGTGGCCACACCTTGGTGAGTCTACACCCTGGGGAGGTGAGGGGCCACACCTTGGTGAGTCTACACCTTGGGGGAGGTGAGGGAGGCCACACCTTGGTGAGTCTACACCCTGGGGGAGGCGAGGGTGGCCACACCTTGGTGAGTCTACACCCTGGGGAGGTGAGGAGCCACACCTTGGTGAGTCTACACCCTGGGGGAGGTGAGGAGCCACACCTTGGTGAGTCTACACCCTGGGGGAGGTGAGGGGCCACACCTTGGTGAGTCTACACCCTGGGGGAGGTGAGGGGCCACACCTTGGTGAGTCTACACCCTGGGGGAGGTGAGGGGTCACACCTTGGTGAGTCTACACCCTGGGGGAGGTGAGGGAGGCCACACCTTGGTGAGTCTACACCCTGGGGAGGCGAGGGTGGCCACACCTTGGTGAGTCTACACCCTGGGGGAGGTGAGGAGCCACACCTTGGTGAGTCTACACCCTGGGGGAGGTGAGGGGCCACACCTTGGTGAGTCTACACCCTGGGGGAGGTGAGGGGCCACACCTTGGTGAGTCTACACCCTGGGGAAGGTAAGGGTGGCCACACCTTGGTGAGTCTACACCCTGGGGGAGGTGAGGAGCCACACCTTGGTGAGTCTACACCCTGGGGGAGGTGAGGGGCCACACCTTGGTGAGTCTACACCCTGGGGGAGGTGAGGGGCCACACCTTGGTGAGCCTACACCCTGGGGGAGGTGAGGGGCCACACCTTGGTGAGTCTACACCCTGGGGAAGGTAAGGGTGGCCACACCTTGGTGAGTCTACACCCTGGGGGAGGTGAGGAGCCACACCTTGGTGAGTCTACACCCTGGGGGAGGTGAGGGGCCACACCTTGGTGAGTCTACACCCTGGGGGAGGTGAGGGGCCACACCTTGGTGAGCCTACACCCTGGGGGAGGTGAGGGGCCACACCTTGGTGAGTCTACACCCTGGGGAAGGTAAGGGTGGCCACACCTTGGTGAGTCTACACCCTGGGGGAGGTGAGGAGCCACACCTTGGTGAGTCTACACCCTGGGGGAGGTGAGGGGCCACACCTTGGTGAGTCTACACCCTGGGGGAGGTGAGGGGCCACACCTTGGTGAGTCTACACCCTGGGGGAGGTGAGGGGCCACACCTTGGTGAGCCTACACCCTGGGGGAGGTGAGGGGCCACACCTTGGTGAGTCTACACCCTGGGGGAGGTGAGGGTGGCCACACCTTGGTGAGTTTACACCCTGGGGAAGGCGAGTGGCCACACTTTGGTGAGTTTACACCCTGGGGAAGATGAGGGAGGCCACACCTTGGTGAGTTTACACCCTGGGGAAGGTGAGGGAGGCCACAGCCTGGAGTCACCATCTCCGCCACCATAACCACTCTAGCTCCCTTTTACCGCCAATTTGAATGTTTAAAATGCTTTCCGCGCAACAAAACAGCGGGAACATTACCCATGTTGACTCAACAGTCGTTTTTTAACTGGGTTGTTTTTGTGCACTCAAACTAATTGATGCCAAATGTCGGCACACGGGTCCCGCCTTCTGTGTTTCACTTATGTATTACAAAAATACAGAGCCATGATTATTATCTGATCTGCATTGAAATCTCCGGCTGCCGCGAGCCTCGTCTATCTCCTCTTCCACTGTCACGAATTTGGGAATTTACTGATATTTTTTATTTATTTCCTTTCAATCACAATTGCCCTTTAGGGGCACCAATCGCCTGTGTCCATGCTTCCTCGCCCCTGGTCTGGGTGTCCGTAGGGAGGTTCCGCACCAGAGATAATGTTTCTATTGTAGTCCCCAGCTCCTTCACTTTGTTAGTGAGATGATCTGCACTAGTGTGCTGGATCTTGATGCTTGTCTAAGAAATGGGGTTTTCTACAGTCTCTGTCATTTGGTCACAACAGTTACGTGGTGCGGCTGCGATGATCCAAGAGTGAGCTCAATTCGCAGGGGGGAGAAGTGGAGGGGTTCGTCGCTTAAAAGCCGGGGAGAATGGGGGGGGGGGTGGTATAAGCATACATTAAAGTGCAAAAGGTGAATATGGTGATAGGAAGTGAAGGAGTAGGGAGAAAGAAAGGGGGGAAGGAATTGTGATGGGGAATGGGAAAATCTGCAGATAGGGACGTGAAGAGTCTGGTGATGGTGATGATGGGAGTCTGGAGATGATGGGAGTCTGGAGATGGAAAGGAGAGAATCAAGACAGCCGGAATCATCACCAGGTACCAGGATGATGACTCCGAAGATGTCAATAGCTCGGCTCTACTGTACATACAGATAACTATAGCAACACAACCCCTGCAAGAAATTGATAAGGATATTCGTTTATTTATAGGAAAAAGACAAATAACAAATACACAAGCTGGCTACAACATTAAGTGAGATTTCTACTTTTTGTCTTTGAAATCACCAGATGGAATGGAGGTAATGAGGGTGATATGTTGTTAGGTTAGAATTAACTAGTGAATAGTGGAAATGGAAGAGGGTGCTGATATTGGAGAGGAATAGGAGAGGGAAAAGGGCATAGCAGGTCAGGTGTGTGTAGGTGTGTGCGTGTGTGTGTGTGTGTATTTTATAATCTGTATTTACTACTTGTGCCTGCAGAATCGAGCTATTAGCTCTTGGACCCCGCCTTTTAAACCAATCTATTTTTCCTTTATTATGTCTATTACATTTATTTCTCTATAATACACACACACACACACACACACACACACACACCACACACACACACACACACACACACACATCCCCAGGAAGCAGCCCATAGCAGCTGTCTAACTACCAGGTACCTATTTACTCTCAGGTGAACTAGTAAATCAGGGTTAAAGAAACGTTGTCCGTTTGTGTTCTGCTCGGCTGGGATCGAAAAAGGGCCTGAGGATTACGACCAAATCGCTGTCTACTCAGCCACGAGGCCCTAAATAGAATACATAGTTGGTGTGTGTGTGTGTGTGTGGGTGTGTGTGTGTGTGTGTTTCAATATATCATTATCCAATTTAGGTTAAATACTAATACTTTCATAAGTGCTGGAAGACAGTTCTCAGCTTCAACACTTCACTATGTGCTGAGCGCGGTACACAACACCATCGCTGTTCCGGTGAACATTCCCACCTCTCATTAATGTTCATAATGTTCATTAATGGAAGTTTCAACACCTTGTGCTAGTCACGAATTTTCTATTACTAATTTAAAGTGGAAATAAGAACGTGGAAGCAAGGAAGAGTAATATAAGCCACCTAATGTTGTTTTGGGTGGGTGTGGGGGAGACGGTAAGTTGTGGATGGGTGTGGGGGAGGGAGGGGAGAAGAGGGGTGGGTGGGGGGAGGGGAGAAGAGGGGTGGGTGGGGGGGAGGGGAGAAGAGGGGTGGAATGAGGGGCTGGGGTGATAAGGATGAAACAGACTATCACACGCACACCACTTTATATGTATGCCAGAAGTTTATTTTTTAACTATTAAGAATAGAGGCGCTGCGAGAGGGCGAGGCGGGCGACCTCACCCGCCTCGCCTCCGGAAGATGTCGTAAATGCAACATTTTCACATTAAGTTCACGTGACTT
>WNGS01158745.1:2593294-2606028 GCA_020271785.1 Procambarus virginalis | reverse complement strand
TGCCCGGCTGGCATGGCCCACAGACACCCGGCACCCTGAGACGCATGGCCAGCCCACACCCCCCTGCCTCCTTGGCCCCAGCCACAGACATTCAAACCCAAGCATAGGGCCTCTGGCCACGCGCCACCAGACATAAAACAGCCTCTGGCCCCTACCACATACAAACCCTAATGCCTCTTGCCAAGACCCACAGCACCCAGCCCTCTTGCCACCCACAGACAAAACCTGCCTCTGCCACCCCAGACAAATCCCTGCCTCTGTCCCCGGGGGGGGTCCCAAATCCCACAACCGCCCAAGCCTCTGGCCAGCCCACATACCCAAGCTCTGCACATGCGTGCCTCTGGCCAACCCCTACAGATGTATTAGGAGTTCATAATTATAGCTTGAACCCGACCCCTGCCTCTGGCCAGCCCACAGACAGACCCCCGCCTCTGGCCAGCCACGTGTATGCCTCAACGTAAATTATGTCCGCGGGGGCCGAGCTCCGGCTCTGGTACCGCCTCCTAACAGTCAATTAACTGGTGTATAGGTTACCGAGACTATTATCTATCTATCAAAATCTATTAAAAAAAAACAAATTAACAGCTGTCTGTCCTCTACTTTCACCTCTAGTTCCGTTGCATCTTTTCCCCGCCGAAACTGGCTATATTTTTCCTAAGGTCTGTGTGGATCAGTGGGCGCTTCGTCTTCCCACTTGAAGGTGGCCGCTTGGTGGCGTTACTCCACCCAATACACGTGAGGATGCTGTTAAGTAGTAATCATAGCCCCCCTAACGTTTCTATCTTCCAGTGACTTGGGTTTTTAAATTCCTGTAGTTCTGGTCCGTGTAGGGGACCAATAGTGTGGTTATAACAAAACCAATTGGGTAATATGTAGCAAGTCAAAGGGAAGAGAAGTGCCAGAGAGCTGGAAGACAGCCGATGTGTTGCACGATGTATTGTATAACGAACTAATTTCCCTCAATGGCAAAGCCTTTATTCACTATT
Source organism: Procambarus virginalis (assembly GCA_020271785.1). Classification (NCBI taxonomy): domain Eukaryota; kingdom Metazoa; phylum Arthropoda; class Malacostraca; order Decapoda; family Cambaridae; genus Procambarus; species Procambarus virginalis. Next base: position 2,605,042 of record WNGS01158745.1, on the reverse strand, counting down.
CTCAGTATAGATGCCAAGGTCTTTAGGACCATCCATTGGTGCTGATGAACAGTCCGTCAATTGACACTGTTCAGGTGGAGTTGCGTGTGGGGAGGGGGTCCGTGGGGGGTGTAATGTGGGGTGGATGTGGGTGCGTGTGGGGGTGTGGGAGGGTGGCGTGTGTGTGGGAGGGTGGCCGGGTGTGTGGGAGGGGTGGTGTGTAGGGGGGCGTGGGAGGGTGCCGTGTGGGGGTGTGTGGGAGGGTGGCGTTGTGGGGGGGGGTGTGGGAGGTGGCGTGTAGTTGGGGGGGAGGGGGGTGTGTGTGTGGGGGGGGGCTAGGGGGGGTAGAGCGGGGGGGGGGGAGGGGGAATTATAAACAGGGACAGGAAGAAAAAAGTCTTAGACTGTGCAGCAAAGATCCCACTAAAATAGGTAAATGAAAAACAACATCGATTGCCGTTACAGAGAAAGTCCTGTGTAACGGAGAGGTGAAGATGTGGGTTACTGTGCGGGGAGTGGGGTCAAGACACGTGGTAGTGGGCCAGACATGTGGGTAGTTGGCCAGACACGTTGGGTAGTGGGGCCAGACACGTTGGGTAGTGGGCCAGACACGGTGGTAGTGGGCCATAACAACGTTGGGTAGTGGGACCAGACACGTTGGGTAGGTGGGTCCCAGACACGTTGGGTAGTGGGCCAGACACGGTGGTAGTGGGCCAGACACGTGGGTAGTGGGCCAGACAGTGTATGGTAGTGGGCCAGGATATCAAACACAACGGATGCCAACCGTCTTAGATGGGTTTCACTGATAGCTACGGGGTGGGGCCTTGGGATTCCAGTCTGTTGTTTTTGAGGTGTGGTGGGCTGACCTGGCAGCTTGATACAAACACAATGAATGAGTCTTAAGCTTTGGTTCAAATGGTGGGGCGACGGCAGGCGAGGCACAGTTAGAGAACTTGAGGTTGCAGCAGTGGAAGAAAGAGTAGCACTGGCGTTGCACACGTTCCCCACACGCACTTGGACGGCCCTCACAGTGGACGAAAGTGAGCGTGAACACTGCCACGAAGACTGACTCGTCCTGTTGACAAGTCTGCGCCCACAATCTGCACTCTTGAACACTCCGATCTGAGTGCTATGCGCGCACACACCGGTGAAGGTGAACTCCAAGCAACTGAAACCGTCCTAATCAGCCAGTGTAAACACTGCCATTAAAAGTTATCATTTGAATATACCCCCCAGCTGAATGTTGGGAAAACAGGTCTCCTCCGTAGGCCTTTGATATCCCCGAGTCCTGGCACGATTCACCACATCCTCCGGGATCGTGTTTTCCTGTACGAATACACACACTGTAGTCGTAGGCATGTTGCTGAATAAATAGCGAGGCAATTGTGCTAATCCGCTACATAGCAATGGTTGAGAGGAGCGAGAAAGGTTTGCAGGGCGTCACTCCAGGCTCGCTTTCCAGCGTTGAAAACTGGTCTGGTGCTGGCTGCCGGTGACCGGAGTACCCAGAGGCTTCGACCGACAACACCATCAAACTCGATTAATTCCAAGAAAGCTGACTAAAGGAAGAGCCTGAAACTCGTCCCGTACCTACTTGATGCCCCGGTTTTTTTTTTTTGTTTCCTCACGCTGGGGACCATTACGCGAGCGAAGCACTTCCGTTGCTGTGAGGCGACCTTGGCTGTGGGTGCCGGCGCCTCACCTCTGAACCCGACCTCTGTCTCGACCTTAAGACACAAACACACACACAAGTCTTGCTCATTTGCCTACCCTCGTTACTCGGCCCTTGACTTTCAAAATAATCTGATGTGCACGAATTGCGGGTATAAGTTCGGGGGGGGGGGGAGAGGGGTGGTAGAGCGACAGGCGGACGAAGACTGCTTTACACTCGGTCATACAGAAGGATGGTTATTGGAGTGTATCCGAGTGGCTGTCAGCCTCATCACACTATCCAGCCCTACCCTCACTGTCAGCGTCAGTATGTGGTTGAGGAGCAGAGGTGCAGCTAGAGAGCTAAAACACGTCGGCAGTTGACAATTACCCAGCTGCTACGTTCTCGTCTACCGGTAGACACCTCAAGGGTTATTTGGATCGGGTTAAATAAATACTCATTATTTGGCTTGGGTTTCATACTTTCCTTTACCCACTTAAACCTCACTTTCTCTCTCATCACAACCCCTCACACCTCACCACACATCCCCGCCTCTCTCTTCACTTATAACGGTTTCCTCTCCAGATTTCGACTTTACGGACCGAGATGGACAGCAATATCTTCACTTTCATTACCATGTGGTGTGCGTTGGCTTGCTTGTTTTCATCCGCGTTATTCTCACTGATTATCGCATAAAGTACGTATAGTTCCTTCAGAAAATGTAGATACATTATACCGTTACCTGATACACTAGACGCACCTCATTTCAGACCCAGGCCCGAAACCTCGTAAGAAACAAAACTCAATTGTCACAGAAAGGAACCAAGCGGGAGAGTCTTGGCACCACAGTTACACTGCGGTTACACGTTGTGTGTTGATTACATCTTGTTACTCTGAGCACAGCGGAAATGGCCGCCACCTGTTGCCAGCAAGCGTCAGGTCTGCGCTAGTGACGTAGAGGGAAAAGGAGAGATGAAAGGAAAAGCAAATGAAGATAGCAGCTGCGTTCGACGTGTGTCGCACAACGATGGTATGAGGTGCGGCTGTACGTGTACATGCGTCGGCGGAGAGTACAAGTACAAATGAACCGCAGCAGCAGCAGCATTACGGGTTATTCATGCCCATGTCACCTCTTGGGTAGCTTAATCTTTATCAATCATCAATCAGCAGCAGCAGAAAGGACATATACACCAACGCCCTCACGCGCTGTATCTGAACCTACACACCCAAGCAGTGCTGCTCCACAAAACTCATTTTCCCAATTATAGTAGTCATTGTTTCTTCACAAGAGGGATGACAGGGAGAGAGTTGCAAGGTGCACGCATCCTGTCACAAGTGTGGTAACCCGCCTCCCCCGGGAGAACCACCACCACCTCACGCTAACACAACCAAGCACAGAAAAATCCCAACCAGAGCCAGAGAGCATTGGGGGATTGTGTGAAACCCTGGGTTCACGCTTCAGTGGAAGCCTCAGAAACCCTCGTCGATTCAGTAGAATCCCAGGTTGGAATCCTTTTTTACCATTGTCGTGGCTTAGTTGTCTAAGGGCATGTGCTTGGGAGTACCCAAAGCATAGGTTCGAATCGTCCTCGCAGCTCCTACTGATTCTCATTACCACAACCCTGTTTTGCTCCTCAACGGTAACAACTGTTTGCTTCTCCACGCTAACAGGCAGCTCTGTCCGCTTTCCACACGCTAAAATAGACAACACCTGACAGCTTTACCCAGCCAATATTAACAGCCCGTTCTCGCGATCTGACAAGCTTTTTATTTTGAAGTGCTTTTTGGCTACGAATCAGCTCACCTAGCCAACCAAGCCACCACCAGCTGACCAGTCTGTGATCATATCCACCCGTAGGTTAAATTATTTAAGCGTTGTCGTTGTTCAAGAGCGTTTATTGGGACTACGAGGTCAGGGAGCAGGAGGACGGAGTCAAGGAATAGTGCCCAGCCACTTGGACTATCGGGGGATCGAACACCGGACCAGCGAGAAATGGGACCAGTCCAAGTGGATGGTGACCACGACCAAGTGCCAGACGGCAGCTCGGCCTCGTGTTGTGAAGGGCCGCCCCAAAGCTTCTCTCTCGTGGGCTGACAAAATGATAGTCATTTGTCTGTTGGAAAAGTGTGTCAAGTAGTTCATCTTACGGTAACGGACACGCGGACACCTCCAGCGGCTGCGGACGCATGATACACATATATAAAACATTTTCCAGTAACTCCAGGAGGTCCGGTACCTCACCCAGGAGGTGGCCCGGTACCTCACCCAGGAGGTGGCCCGGTACCTCACCCAGGAGGTGGCCCGGTACCTCACCCAGGAGGTGGACAGGTTCCATCTTCAACGCTTGAGGGAAGGTTCAAAGGAAGGTCGTGTGTGTGGAGGGGGGAGAGGGCGTGGAAGCGGATAAATTTACTCTCCACGCCTCTCACATCCTTCTCCCCCGCACACACAAGGTGATCAGTACACAGCGGCGAGTCATCCCTCTCTCGTGTTTTCCCGCTTCCTCTTTGTCTTCTCAAATATTTCCATGACTCGACATTTTTTTTATATTGAAGCCAGCTGAGGAAGCGGTTCCCGCAACACAAAGCCGGCTGTGGAAGGGGCTCCCGCAACACAAAGCCGGCTGTGGAAGGGACTCCCGCAACACAAAGCCGGCTGTAGAAGCGACTCCCGCAACACAAAGCCGGCTGTGGAAGCGGCTCCTGCAACACAAAGCCGGTTGTGGAAGCGGCCCCCGCACCACAAAGCCGGCTGTGGAAATGGCTCATGTAACACACTCGTTTCAGAGAAAACACTGAAATAGTGAACACCTTTGATATCGATCGGTGTTCATTCAGCCCAGTATAAAGCATGAGTGCAGAGACAGGTAATCATGTCTCAAAACTGGCGTAACAAGGCGGGGCAGCCTATCAGTAAACTGCTCGACCACCTTACACCAGGACAAGATAGTTCTCCCAGTGATTCCTGATGATTCTCTTTCCCTTCTGGCCTACAACCTCCAGCAGACATTTAGATTTATATACCAAGAAATCTAGAGACTCGGCCAGTCACCTTTCACCAATTATGTAGGTGTGAGGGGAGAGGGGGGGGGTCACTATTATGCCCGACCCCCTTCCCCCCAATCTTAACACGATCAATAGGACAGATCCAGGCCATCCTACGTCCGTCCAGTACCTTAGACCATCCACCCTGCACAGTTAGGTGAGGCTAGCCCCAAGCTTTTGGCCTCCTACCCCATACAAACAGGCACTCTCTCTTATAGATTAGTTGTCTCATTAAAAAGGACGAATGACATAATTTTATGACTTTGTTTAAGGTAATCACCTCTAATGACGTCAACCTTATAATAAATAAAGCTGGTTAGGCTGGTGGTCATACTATCCAGGCTTACCTGTGCTGATTATGGAGGATTCTGTGGCACACTTGTCCAATACCTGCATCATGGAATATTTCACGAGGGAATTTAGCCTAGCTACAAAGTACAGACACTCAATAGTATGCAAATGCCAGATTTATGATCAATTCAGTATTTATAAAATCAACTAATGACGTGAGCGTCGAGGGCTTAGCCGAGTTACAAGCTGATGTCCTCTATTGGAGACTTCTTGAAGAAACAGGAGGCGTTGGTGTTCACGGTTGACTGCTGCATCCACCAACCTGGGGAGAATCTCACATCGTGGAAAAAGTTTATAATAAATTTATATACAACGCAGCAGGCCACTGATTCGTCGATATATTTAATATAGTTAAGGAATAGCAGTAATCTTCATGATGTAGCCTAATCTAATCACAATAATGAATTTGATTAACTAAGATATGAATATAAAATCAATTTTTATCTTCACATATTATTTCATACAATATTATTACACTGATTAATATCAGTTTTAAGTATGTTTACGAACTTGTACTTGGGGTCAAGGCCGTTTTATGCTAGGGGATGTAATCAATGGCATGTTTTTCTTATCAACATGGATCCAAAATCAATTAAGATATAAACGACCACCAACCGCCCTCATATTTGAAGATGTTGAGAGTCAGGGTGCTCGAGTCTGTCACTACTCAAACATACTTATTTGATTCTCCAGAGAACCTAGCGCGGATATTTTGGCCATTAACTAACAAGGCAACGTGACGCCGTGGTCGGCTGCTTGCTGTAACTCTTAATCTTCACAATGTTAGCTTATATTGTATTCCCATTCACAGTTTACATCAGTCTTTAGTCACTAAACGCTCCTCTGATCCATTAGAGAACTGTGCAGCTAGATTATTAAGTTACTAACGCACAGCAAGTTCAAGTAAGTTTATTGAGACAAGAAAAAAAATACATCTCAATGGGATAGAGTAGCATAGGCTACTTCTACCCCCATAGCGGAGACTTGATGGCCCAAGGCGGCCACTAACACAGCATGGAGACTTGTGGCCTCTACCCTCCCCACGGGGTGCAGGATATCCAATTACTAGCTTCTTGACAAATATATCAGTCTAATTCGGCTAAAACCTTAACAGTTAAAATATATTTTAATGATAATATTATGATAATGATTTATACTCCAAAAGAGGAAAAATTCAATATTTAAAATTACAGTTTAGTGTAATCGACTTGAGAATGGTCCAGAACGGACCGAAACGTTGTCGTCCCTTCACTTTCTAGTGTGTGGTTTGGTCAACATATTTCAGCCACGTTATTGTGCCTCCTCGTCTGCATACAGTTTAGTGTTGTGATGGTGCAAGCCGTCACGGTGGGCAAGCCTAGCTAGCGGTTCTGGGGGAATTCACGACCCATAAACCATACATAATTTATTCAGGCCATCCTCCTGTTTAGATAGTACTTCAAGTAACGATGTGCACCATCCAGTACATATACTGACGTAATGGACAATTAGAGAGTAGAATGTGGACAAATCGGACAAGGTTTTGCATTTATGTTGCTAATAAAACCTAGCCTAATCTATCCATCCTAGGCCTAATACATATACCAGGCCTAGGAATAATTAAATTTGGATTTTTGTTTTATTTTATCCGGACTCTTATAATGTGGTACTGTTTACTTTTATAAGTGTCTATTACGTCAATATATTTCACTAAATTCCACACAGACAACACAATAACGTGATGTATCAAATGAACAAATCCACAAGGATCCGTGGTAGGTCAAGTTGATTTCCCGGTCGCAATTCTTATACCATGTCGTAGCTCAGTCGATTAAGGCGCGTCTGGGGTCCTCTCGGACGTAGGTTCGAACCCTCGTCACGGCCCTTGTGGATTTGTTCATATGTTACTAAAAGTACTATCTAAACACGAGGATGAGTTGGACTTATTATATGATTGAATGCTGGATATTTTCCCACACTGGCGGTCACACTATCCAGGCTCACCTGTGCTGGTGGTGGTCACACTATCCAGGCTCACCTGTGCTGGGGGTGGTCACACTATCCTGGCTCACCTGTGCTGGGGGGTGGTCACACTATCCTGGCTCACCTGTGCTGGGGGGTGGTCACACTATCCTGGCTCACCTGTGCTGGGGGGTGGTCACACTATCCTGGCTCACCTGTGCTGGGGGTGGTCACACTATCCAGGTTCGCCGGGGGACCGGAGGGTCGGAACAAGTGATCAGCGGTTCACTTCCCGTCCAGGGCGAGGACGGTCGACTCCACAACGCTCTGTAGAGAACGGTAGACCGACTCTCACAAGTGAGCGGGAACTTAGCGAAAATAATTTTCTTATCGAATGAGCATATAATTGCCCTCGTCGGAAACAAGATACTCGTACTAACAAGGTACAGTTTTTGTTTCATGTAAAGCTCTTTGTACTTGCATGTAAATCCTTAAATAAATAATAATTTGAAGCAAGAGCGTTGGGAGCTATAGCATCGGGTGATGTGCAATCGAAAGGCGGGTCTCTAGAAGCTAACAATTACATTGTAAGCACATCTTGGTGAGTACATATAGATAAGCACGTACAGACATGACCCAGGGGAAAGTAGGCGAGTTTCCCCGACACTTGAGACCAGTTTTCATGGTAATATACACCCGTCAGTCAGGGGCGCCCTCGTCGCTAGGACCTTCACCGGGTAGACGATCCCTGCCCTCAACCACACAACCAGTCACCACTACTCGTGAAGCAGGCCGTGTACACGAGCCGGACCTAACAAGAGGCTCACTGCAACTTGTTATAACGATCCACCAGTCCTCCCTCTCCCCTATGCCTCACATTTCCTCCTACAGCCTATCCCTCGTCTTTTCCAAGTCCATATCCCTTTCCCTCCCTCCTCACTACCTTCTCCACCCCCTTTCCTCTACCATACACACCTCCATGAGGCGTGAGGAGTACCAGTACTCACAGAGAGAGTGTTGTCAGTTGTGCCTCAAGGAACCATGCACGCGTTACTTCATAGATAAGAGGAGGAATCTTACACGAAACAGCGGAAGGAGATGCTTAAGTCTTTTCTTGCTAACTGAATACATAATGCACTTCCCGAGTTGAGTTGCAGTTTGATTATTAAGTTCTGAAGAATGCTCCCACCCTCTTGGAGGATTTTGGAGCATGAGGTTTGAACTGAGGATTTTATGTCTGTTTTGGGGTGTTCCTTTCAGTGTGAGGATCTTTGGCGTTCATCTGTGTCCTTCACTCTGGCTCTCAGCTCTGTCTCTCACTCTGGCGTTCAGCTTTGTTCCTCACCGTATGATAACAACGGAAGCAGACAACGCCGGAAGCGTGATACCGCAGACAAAATCCTTAATCAGAACGTCCTCTTCACGGGGAGTCCAACTCTCCCCTGCGCTGCGTCGACCCGCGGGGCACCTCAAGCCCCGTTCCCACATATCCCCGCCTTTCCAGGAGCCAGAGATGTCCCCACGTCTCTGGCATCCCCAGTACCACTAGCCAGTGGTTACCCAATACCACGAACTATTGGGGCGTCATCGCTCGCGTCGTGACTATTGACGATCGTCACAATAGGTACTATCTAAACAGGAGGATGGGTTGTAGCAAAGCGGGAACGGTGAATGAAATACTTTAGAGCGAGAGTTACCTTACCTTGTAGTTACCTTGCGTTGATTCCGGGGGTTAAGGTCACTTCGGCCAGGTCTCTGACCAGGTCTCCTTCAGGTTACCTTGAGGTGCTTCCGGGGCTTAGCGTCTCCGCGGCCCGGTCGTCGACCAGGCCTGCTGGATTGATCAACCAGGCTGTTGGACGCGGCTGCTCGCAGCCTGACGTATGAGTCACAGCCTGGTTGATCAGGTATCCTTTGGAGGTGCTTATCCAGTTCTCTCTTGAACACTGTGAGGGGTCTGCCAGTTATGCCCCTTATGTGTAGCGGGAGCGTGTTGAACAGTCTCGGGCCTCTGATGTTGATAGTTCTCTCTCAGAGTACCAGTTGCACCTCTGCTTTTCAACGGGGGTATTCTGCACATCCTGCCATGCCTCCTGGTCTCATGTGATGTTATTTCTGTGAGAAATAACCTGTTTTAATAAATAACCTGAAATCATCTCCTGAATGATGGTCTGGTCAGCCAGGATGTTAAACCCGGTTGCTCGCAGCCTGGCGTATGAATCACAGCCTGCTTGATCAGATAGGGTGAATGAAATACATTAGAGCGAGGGAGCTACAAAGGTGAAGTAGTACAAGAGTCAGAGTACACCAGCTGTACTCTGGCACTACTGGGGTGTAGCACAACAAGTGTCAGAGTACACCAGTCAGTGTCTTTGTGGCAACACGCCAGTAACACATGCAATAGAGCAACCAATCTAGAAAGTGGGTTAGTGGAGTGTACTAGCAGCAAGACTGGCACACAGTACCGGGCCGGTGTCGTACCAGCCCGGGCAGACAACTTCAAGAAACTTGGCGATCTGTATTCAGCAGCAGTAGTTACTACTCCAGAGAAAGCTCCCTAAACAAGCAGTCATTTAGAGCAAGCTTACGATCTCGCTTCTTGGAGGCTGGCCGTTCGATCCCCGTTGGTCCAAGTGATTAGGCACCATTCTTGCTCTCTGTTCTATCCCAGATCCTTGTCCTCATATTCCAGCTCTTTGTCCTCATATCTCAGATCCTTGTCCCCATATCCCTTCCAAGTGCTTTCTCCCGATAGTTCCCTTGCCTTAGGGCACGCTGTTTCAAATCAATTTCAACGCGTCTCACAAGGACTGCAATTGTCATTGCACATTCTCCGGGAGATTCTTTAATCAGGTGTTGATCTGCCTCTCTCTCTCCAGTTACTGGTTAATACGTATGTTAGAGTTTCGTGATGTTTTGGTGTTTTAGAATCAGCTACTCCGAAGGAAATGTCCACGTAGCACGGGCTATGGTGAGCCCGTGGTTTTTTTTGGTGGTGTGGTTTGATAGTTGTGCTATGGTGTGGTGAAGGGAGAGTGCCCTCGTTGTCAGGGTAGCGTTGTGAAAGTCTCTGGAGAGTGGAGATCTGAGTAACAGCCAGGCTGCCCCGACTAGACAGAACCTGTTCCCCTTGCTCTAACTTCTCCTTCCTGCTGCTGCTGCTGCTGCTGCTGTTGCTACAGCCTCCTGCTTGAGCTTGGTGACGTTGGGCACCAACTGGGGTCGCGTTACGAAGGGTCCCGTTTATTTTGTGGCACTAACGACCCCCAACCCGTCCTCGCAAATTCGTATAGTCATATTGACTTATTTAAATAAGTGCATAGGTGACATACTTAACATAATAGTTTCCCTTGAAAATCTTCATAGAAAACACCGACCTTACCTAACCTTCTTAGTATGTTAAGATAGGCATCTATTGCTTCGTAATTACATTATTACCTAACCTATACCTATAATAGGTTAAGTAACAATTGTAATTACGAAGCTATAAGATGCTTATTTTAACATACTAAGTAGGTTAGGTAAGGTCGGTGTTTTCTATGAAGATTTTCAAGGGAAACTATTATGTTTAGTATGTCACCTATGCAGGTAACTAATAAGTCAATATTGACTATACGAATTTGCGAGGACGGGTTGCGACCCCTACACAGCACACATTCCACCATTCATGCCTTATCTATTCGTCATCAATTTGAAAGGGCTGTCCTTGCCCATCTTGCCTATTATCCTCATATCTGATATGTAGTAATCATGTCCCTACTGGCCTTTATGTCCTCTAAAGTCCCTAGATAGTTAAGGAATTCTATCTTTGTATCTAAACTATTTCTCGCGTATTACCTTGTTGCAGTCCGTCGGATATTTTAAATCTTCTTTGTGAGGTTCCCACTATACTCGTGAGCCAAGCCTGCGCTGTGTGTTCTAGGATTCGTCTGACGTAGGTTAAATTATCTCGACAGTCCTTTTTTAGGCTTTTCACCAGCTCATCTCGATCGTTCACAGCGTCACTAACTGATGCACCAACTTGCCCGAACCTAACATAACCGAGGAGTCACGAATAGAAAATGGGACATCACGTAAATTTTGGGAGTCGCTGTGATCTGTACCCAGACGCAGTTGTGTTGTTCATCCTGTCACTTGTACTCAGACGCAGCCTTGTTGTTCATCCTGTCACTTGTACCCAGACGCAGCTGTGTTGTTCATCCTGCCACCTTGTACCCAGACCAGCTGGGTTGTTCATCCTGTCACTTGTACCCAGACGCAGCTGTGTTGTTCATCCTGTCACTTGTACCCAGACGCAGCTGTGTTTGTTCATCCTGTCACTTGTAACCAGACGCAGCTGGTTGTTCATCTGTCCACTGTACCCAGACGCAGCTGTGTTGTTCATCCTGTCACTTGTACCCAGCCGCAGCGGACTTAACTATCTCAAATAGACTGACGAACAAGGGATTAACATCTTACAAACCCTCAAGTTTATCTTGCGGTGCATCTACTGCGCTTCTTATGTGTAATAGCCTATATCAATGCCTTCAGCATTGTCTAAGAAATGCAACCTAACCATCTCCTTCCCTTCCGGTAGTCATGATGACCTGCCCTAGAACCCTCTCAATTTGTCAGACAGTATTTACACTGACTCACTCACTGACAGTATTTATGTATCTACTGTGGTACTTTCATACCCTTCAGGAGTTGATTGTTTCCTGCAGCACCTCGCCGGGCAGGCCTGCTAGCGAGATCCTTCAGGACTCCACTCCACCTGTCCTCTTCCTTGAAGATATGTATGA
>WNGS01158745.1:2575125-2589199 GCA_020271785.1 Procambarus virginalis | reverse complement strand
GGTGTTAATCATCGATTAATATGTGTCTTATCTTGAGATTATCTTGAGATGATTTCGGGGCTTTTTAGTGTCCCCGCGGCCCGGTCCTCGACCAGGCCTCCACCCCCAGGAAGCAGCCGTGACAGCTGACTAACACCCAGGTACCTATTTTAAGCTAGGTAACAGGGCATAGGTGAAAGAAATTCTGCCCATTGTTTCTCGCCGGCGCTGGGATCGAACCCAGACCACAGGATCACAAGTCCAGCGTGCTGTCCGCTCGGCCGACCGGCTCCCAGACTTTCTCCAGGGCTGCGAGCCGGACGGGTTGTCGAAGCGCATTCCGTCCTTAATACTCTCTCTCTCTCTCTCTCTCTCTCTCCCTCCCTCTCTCTCTCTCAACCACTTGAACTGGACGGTAGAGCGACGGTCTCGCTTCATGCAGGTCGGTGTTCAACCCCGACCGTCTAAATGGTTGAGCACCATTCCTTTTCCCCCGTCCCATCCCATATCTTTATCCTGACCCCTTCGCAATGCTATTTAGTCGTACTGGCTTGGCGCTTTCCCTTTCCTTCCCTCCCTCCCTGCCTGCCTCCTCTCTCTCTCTCTCTCTCTCTCTCTCTCTTCTCTCTCCGTGCTTTTAACGGGATCACTATCAACGATACAGACATTCCTCACTTTCTCTGAGTGATCCGGTGAGCGCGGGGCGGCCGGTGTGGGCCGGGAGGCTGTGTACGATAACACCAGTGTGTATAGCAGCCGTTTACCTGGCTCACCACACTGGTCTTGGTCTCCCTGCTCCAGATGTATACCTCTGGCCGCACATTATGCACACATGCATACTCACATGCACGCACGCGCACACACACACGCACAGTTAGGCGGGATCCAAGAGTCAATGCTCGATCCTGCAGACACAACTAGGTGAGTACACTCAAAGGCGTTCGATTCCCGCACGAGGCATGGAACAAATGGGCAAAGTTTCTTTCACCCTGAATGCCCCTGTTACCTAGCAGTAAATAGGTACCTGGGAGTTAGTCAGCTGTCACGGGCTGCTTCCTGGGGTGTGTATGTGGTGTGGGAAAAAAAATGTAGTTAGTTAACAGTTGATTGACAGTTGAGAGGCGGACCGAAAGAGCAAAGCTCAACCCCCGCAAACAACTAGGTAAAACAACTAGGTGTAACACATAAATGGTACATAAGCTGGAGAGACAGGCAGGTGTAGCTGGTAAGGTGCTCCAGTGGATAAGGGAGTACCTAAGCAATAGGAAGCAGAGAGTTACGGTGAGGGGTGAGACCTCAGACTGGCGTGAAGTCACCAGTGGAGTCCCACAGGGCTCTGTACTCGGTCCTATCTTGTTTCTGATATATGTAAATGATCTCCCGGAGGGTATAGATTCATTTCTCTCAATGTTTGCAGACGATGCCAAAATTATGAGAAGGATTAAGACAGAGGAGGACTGCTTGAGGCTTCAAGAAGACCTAGACAAGCTAAAGGAATGGTCCAACAAATGGTTGTTAGAGTTTAGCCCAAGCAAATGTAATGTAATGAAGATAGGTGTAGGGAGCAGGAGGCCAGATACAAGGTATCATCTGGGAGATGAAATACTTCAGGAGTCAGAGAAAGAAAAAGACATGGGGGGTTGATATCACGCCAGACCTGTCTCCTGCAGCCCATATCAAGAGGATAACATCAGCGGCATATGCCAGGCTGGCCAACATAAGAACGGCATTCAGAAACTTGTGTAAAGAATCATTCAGAACTTTGTATACCACATATGTCAGGCCAATCCTGGAGTATGCAGCCCCAGCATGGAGTCCATATCTAGTCAAGGATAAGACCAAACTGGAAAAGGTTCAAAGGTTTGCCACCAGACTAGTACCCGAGCTGAGAGGTATGAGCTACGAGGAGAGATTACGGGAATTAAACCTCACTTCGCTGGAAGACAGAAGTTAGGGGGGACATGATCACCACATTCAAGATTCTCAAGGGAATTGATAGGGTAGATAAAGAGTCTATTTCACACAAGGGGCACACGCACTAGGGGACACAGGTGGAAACTGAGTGCCCAAATGAGCCACAGAGATATTAGAAAGAACTTTTTTAGTATCAGAGTAGTTGACAAATGGAATGCATTAGGAAGTGATGTGGTGGAGGCTGACTCCATACACAGTTTCAAGTGTAGATATGATAGAGCCCAGTAGGCTCAGGAATCTGTACACCTGTTGATTGACGGTTGAGAGGCGGGACCAAAGAGCCAATGCTCAACTCCCGCAAGTACAACTAGGTGAGTACACACACACACACACCGAGTATAAGGCACCAGCATGGAACCCCTAACCTAAAAAAAACCTACCTAAAAGCAACACAACCCAAACTAGACAACCCCACAGATACCCAAAAAGGTCGCCCCTAGACTCAGGGCGGACTGAACTATCAGAGAAAACAAAGAGGAACGGACCTTACCAACGGTCCAGTTCCTCTTTGGAACAGACCTTATCAAGGTCTGCGCTGTTACTTAAAGTAACAGCGCAGACATGATCACAACATACAAAACATGTTGTACGCACGTCATGTGGTGAGTGTTGAGAGGGGGGTGTCCCCCCCCCAGGACCACCGGGACCTCCACACAGAGTCCTCTTCGAGGACAGTGCGGCAGGACACCGCCGGTGGTCGTGGAGGAGTGGTCGCTGTACACAGGCACCGTGGGAGGTCATGCAGGGGGGGGGGGAGGCCTCCCCCAGGGGAAACACCCGGGCAAGACGCTGAGTAACAGCAGTCGTGACAATGTTATTATTTATGTCAGACTTTCACTAAACGATTGTTTTTTACATCTCTAATTTAATCGATGAATGTGGGTGTGTGTGTGTGTGTGGTGTGTGTGTGTGTGTGTGTGTGTGTGTTGTTGTACACTGCTGTGTGTACTTGACGCAGTAACTTTTCTTGGATTTGGTTTGCCTGTCATCTTTACATTGACAATATTGTATTGTGTGTGTTTGCACCACGCGTTCTTCTTACTCAGTCGACTTATTCACAAGACAGCCGCCGCTGACTCACCAGTCTCTGGTCTCCTCGCTTTGAACAGTAGATTTTTTTTGGGCTACTTTGTCTATGTCCCTTAGAATCTGTGATGTCGTTATCATGTCCCCTAATGATGAGTTCCTTCTCGGTGGGCAGAGCTCTCCTTGTACCTCAGTTGTCTCACCTCTGGAACGATCCTCATTGCATATCACTGGAACCTTGTCAAGTTTTATTTGTGTTTCTTTAGGATATTTCATGCCAATGCTGCACATTCAGATCTGTTCTCATGTAGGTTGTGTATAAAACTCAGAAGGCACCTTTGTAAATGTTTCTAATGGCTATTTGGTAATATTCCCCCTATGTCTTCTATTAAATGGTCCCGCTGTATATAATGAATAGAAGTATGTCACTGTTTACAGTTTGTTTTCTTCCTGAGAGGTACTCCTTAACACACTACCGCCCCACCTGCTGGATCAGCACCCAAGTGTACATAGGGGTCAGCCAGGCTGGATACACATGTGTAGTCCCACACCCTTTCCAGGAGTATATGGTGATGCCATCAAGCCGAAATGCGGGGTAGTCCGGGTTTTGGTATATATGATGGATATAACATATATAAATGTTATATTTTGGTATATAATGAGATATGGAGCACTCTACCACATTACGGGCTATTCATACCCGTGCCACCTTTTGGGTGGCTTAATCTTCATCAATCAATCACGCGATCACACAAGGTGACGGTAATGTTGTGGTGGACGGGAGAGCCGGCCATGATGGCAATTCATGTCGAGTAATGGGGCCTTTGTTGGGCCCAGGTTAGAAACATCGTTTGGGGTGGCACAGTGCCAAACCTGACCCATCCCTTTAGAGAAAGTGGCAGAGTGCCAAACTGACCCGTCCCACCAGTGGGAATGGCTTCCTATTTATCTATTCTGAAAAAAAACATTTACGTGTGGCTCTTTGCCCACAGTGACGAAGGTGGATATAGTGTTTTTATAACCATCCATCTTTTTATAGCATGATTTACATTTTTATAATATATATATGTTAAGAATTACAAGATAAATGGATAGAACCAATTTACCAGCAATTTAGTCTAGTAATTTCAGTGACGAGTCATGTATGTCAATAATGACAATTACAACAAGAAGCTGGAAGTTATATTTAGTCATCCAATGTTGTCTGTACGGTCTGTGTGCGGTCTGTGTGCGGTCTGTTGCCAAGCGTGGGACTAAATGGCACAGGGAAGGGACACAGGGGTCAAGGAGCTAGAATAAGACAAAAGGAACAACCATCGAGGATTGAACGCAGACCTGCAAGAAACAAGCTGTACCGACCAGCCCGGTTTGGTGGACGGGCGTGGTACATGTGGGTGCCGAGCCGGGCCAGGTGGCTGACAGAGGCGTGTGTGTGGACCCACCACGTCCACCAGGAGCGGTTATGACCCGGCTGAGTGACAGGATACCACACTCCACGTCAAGGATGGCCACTGCAGGCTCTCTCTTATGTTCACAGGAACTAAAATAATGACCAAGGTGCCATAGGTGGCACTCGCGCCACCTTGGGTTGGCCCAGGTGGCACTCACACTGCACCGAGTCGAGCCAACTACACTGATGTATTAACAACATCTAACACGTATTAGATGTTGACAAAGAATTAGTTTAAGTCATTACTTCCCTTGATGGTCACACGGGTGACAGCAGTGGTAGGCCTAACACACCCACCGACGCGACATAACACACACATAACACATAACACAGCGCACACATAACATTGCCTTACTGGCTTTCGCTGCCGAAGATAACACCAAAGCTTAATAGTATACAAGAAAGATCTGACCTGAGAAGCTTTCGCTGTGGACACGAGAGCTGACGACACCAAACTGAGTATTTCTAGGTGGGTAGTTCTAGGTGTTATTCGTCGAAATTGCTTCCTGACGTCTATATTTCATGCTTCATTTCACTTGGGGCCATTCATCACTCTCCTGTCAAAATTTACATAGACGTAGCTATTCTGGAGCCATTAATATTTCAACATTTCGACAGAGAGCGAGAACCAGCTTTCGGAGGTAATTACTGGGCGAACTGCTACCAGAGGTAATATAAGGCGGGTTAGAGAAGGCGAGAAACTCAGTGGTTGTGTGACGGCGGTAGTGGACGGGCCAACTTTCACTTTGGCGCTAGGGAAGTACAGAGCACGGGGAGCTTGACGCCCTGCCCGTACCAGACGCCCAACCTGGCCTCAGTCGGGCTCCCGCTGGTACCCAGGACGCACTCGCCGATACGCTCGAGTGATTAATCTACCAGCCATGAGACTAGCCGCGCTGGTGAGTCTGCGTGTTTGTGTATAGCAGCATGCCTAGTGAGATTTTTTTATGTGACGAACACGTAAGTAGCCAACGAGACACCTGGAGAGGCGGTTTGCTCCTTGGGTTGTGGACACCACACGTCTGGGTATGTACTGTCGCGTTGAAGTCTCCGTTCTTGGTGGGGCCCCCACACTTGTGTAGAGGACAGACGTCGCGACGTGTTAGTGCGTGTTGCCGCTCAACACAAGCTGTGACTTCAACTTAAGCCTCGAGTGTGACCCAACTTAATCTATGCCAATGCTCGGATCACTGCCGGCTTCTCCTGTCACACCGACTCTTAACTAGTTGTCACTAATGAGGTAACTAGCATATTCTGTGAGAAGGAATGTGATGAGAGCGGGAAGATAAGACACGCGATACGTCTGACAGAGAGGCGGGAGGTGTTGTGGGCGATGTGTGTGTTTTCCAGCCTGGAAGCGCGGAGATGTGCGGGTCCACGCGGTGCACTTAACCACACATGTGTGAGCACATCCCCCTCAGGCACTCCGGCTCTCTGTGTTCAAGTGCGTTTCACCTGGACGACCACTTCACTCTCGCCAAGCTCCTGGATACCGCCTCACTTCAAGAACAACGATACAAACCTAAATTACTATCTCAAACTCCGCGGCGCGGTATTTGCAGGCGCCAGATGAAGGGGATAATTGAGGACCGTGTTTTGCACACCCACAAGAACCTCCCGCCATAACCATATTGTTTGTACGGGCCAGTCAAACGTTTATTCAAATACATCAACAGTTTACAGTGCACGAATCTGGGATGCGAGAGGCCAAACATTACACAATGTATTACTAACAGTCTTACCGGCAAACCTTTTAACTCACGCAAGAGTGGACGAAACGAAGAATGAAAATGCACAAGAGGATCATAACGGCTTCTTTAATGTTAAAGGAGAAAGCTAACTGCAGCCAGTCTTGGCAGGATGAGATGCCAATTGCCAGTTTTTAGCGGGGGAATTGATGGTGCTGCCGAGAAAGCGTCGGATGATAAGTGTGTTCTGGTGACCTTATCCGCTTTGACCACTTACACCGGGTAGGGGGGGGGGGGGGGGGAGCGCCTCCACCGTCCCTCGTACTTGTTGCTGGGGCACCGTCAGTGCCAGACATGTTCTTGACGAGTGGCCTCCTTCACCTTGTATGCCAGTCTACCATCTGCAAAATCAATCAATTTACTCACACACACACACTCTCTCTCACTCACTCTCACTCTCTCACTCTCTCGTCAAAGTAAACAGACGCGCTTATGATTGCTAAGGCATGGGGGGAGGGAGGGGGAGAGGTGACCGTGTTGGGATGGGGTATTATGTTTATCACTGAGCTCTCCCGTATCCTGCCACCACCTCCGTTAGGTTGGATTACATCAGTCCCTTGCCACCACCACCTCCGTTAGGTTGGATTACATCAGTCCCTTGCCACCACCACCTCCGTTAGGTTGGATTACATCAGTCCCTTGCCACCACCTCCTCCGTTAGGTTGGATTACATCAGTCCCTTGCCACCACCACCTCCGTTAGGTTGGACTACATCAGTCCCTTGCCACCACCACCTCCGTTAGGTTGGACTACATCAGTCCCTTGCCACCACCACCTCCGTTAGGTTGGATTTCGTCAGCTGTACCTGTTGAATGTGTGTACTCACCTAATTGTGTCAGCTCTGTTGCCTAGCTCTGTGACTTGGTAATTACCATAACACCTCTGATGGAATGTTCTTAAATAACACCGTGTAGAGGGCTGAGCTCCAGCTCTTGAGTCCCCCTTCCCACCTTACTAAAACGTTGGTCGTCTAATACAATGTTGCAAGACCACTTTGCTTAGTGCCATATTTTATGTGAGAAATATAGAGGTTGACCCAACTATCTTCTCTACGTGTTCACCCCACTTGCTTATTGCTCTTAGAGTGACGAGGTGTTTCCTCACATCTCTGTGGCTCCCTTGTGTGTGTCTGGCCTCACATCCCTGTGGCTCCCTTGTGTGTGTCTAGCCTCACATCCCTGTGGCTCCCCTGTGTGTGTCTGGCCTCACATCCCTGTGGCTCCCTTGTGTGTGTCTGGCCTCACATCCCTGTGGCTCCCTTGTGTGTGTCTAGCCTCACATCCCTGTGGCTCCCTTGTGTGTGTCTGGCCTCACATCCCTGTGGCTCCCTTGTGTGTGTCTGGCCTCACATCCCTGTGGCTCCCTTGTGTGTGTCTAGCCTCACATCCCTGTGGCTCCCTTGTGTGTGTCTGGCCTCACATCCCTGTGGCTCCCTTGTGTGTGTCTCTAGCCTCACATCCCTGTGGCTCCCTTGTGTGTGTCTGGCCTCACATCCCTGTGGCTCCCTTGTGTGTGTGTCTCTAGCCTCACATCCCTGTGGCTCCCTTGTGTGTGTGTCTAGCCTCACATCCCTGTGGCTCCCTTGTGTGTGTGTCTAGCCTCACATCTCTGTGGCTCCCTTGTGTGTGTGTCTCTAGCCTCACATCCCTGTGGCTCCCTTGTGTGTGTGTCTAGCCTCACATCTCTGTGGCTCCCTTGTGTGTGTGTCTAGCCTCACATCCCTGTGGCTCCCTTGTGTGTGTGTCTAGCCTCACATCTCTGTGGCTCCCTTGTGTGTGTCTCTAGCCTCACATCCCTGTGGCTCCCTTGTGTGTGTGTCTAGCCTCACATCCCTGTGGCTCCCTTGTGTGTGTGTCTAGCCTCACATCCCTGTGGCTCCCTTGTGTGTGTGTCTCTAGCCTCACATCCCTGTGGCTCCCTTGTGTGTGTGTCTAGCCTCACATCCCTGTGGCTCCCTTGTGTGTGTGTCTAGCCTCACATCTCTGTGGCTCCCTTGTGTGTGTGTCTCTAGCCTCACATCCCTGTGGCTCCCTTGTGTGTGTGTCTCTAGCCTCACATCCCTGTGGCTCCCTTGTGTGTGTGTCTAGCCTCACATCCCTGTGGCTCCCTTGTGTGTGTGTCTAGCCTCACATCCCTGTGGCTCCCTTGTGTGTGTGTCTAGCCTCACATCCCTGTGGCTCCCTTGTGTGTGTGTCTAGCCTCACATCCCTGTGGCTACCCTGTGTGTGTGTCTAGCCTCACATACCTGTGGCTCCCATGTCTGGCTAACCTCAGTTCATTTCCTCGTGTTAACCGATTACACTCAACATTGTTTCTATTTTTTCGATATTCCTGAGTATTTTGTATGTCTGGATCATAAGCACACAATATAGAACATTGCAGAAGGCCAATTGGTCCATAGAAGGTCGCTCCTATTTTTATCCACCCAAACTCAATCATATAAACGTGTGTCCTACGCTTGAAACAATCCAGCGATCCCTCGCCTATTGTTACCTCCCTGTAATTTTGTTCTTTAAATCAACAACCCGTTTCCAAACCAGTGTTTTCCCCCCAAGATCTTTCCCTGAATCTAGACTTATCCAAGTTTTATGTCAATTGTATCGTGTTCTGTTTTGTGTTATTTAAAACCTTTTGAACATCCCCCCCCCCCTTAGTAGAGTAGTAGTAGGCATCCATCAGTCTCGGGAGACTATGGAGTTGGGCTCTGGTTGTCGGTCTGGAGTGGCCTCACCAGGGCGCAGGGCGCCCCCGCGCCCCCCCCCCTTATCACACTCCATTACTCTATGTATTTGAATCGTGTCGTCTTTCTAGAGAATCTAAATTTAGGTTTTTTAATCTCTCTTCGTTAGGAACCTTTCTAGTTCCTGGGATTAACTGTCCTCCTCCTCCTCCTCTGTAAGCGTTTAAGCGAATATGTCTATTGAATAGTGCGGAGACCTGAACTAAACTACGCACTCTAGACGAAGCCAGATGAAGCTCAGATGCCAACCACAACAGCCTGGGAATACCACTAAACTTGGAACGTCGCAGAGCCAAATCTGGACTTCGTGAGAAGGATAATAATCTGGTCCTTTTGTGACACCGGGTTCGAATCCCGGTGGTGTCCAAGTCAATCAAAATATATAAAGCTAAAGTTTTATCAAGCTAAATATATAAAGTTTTAATGTTGTCCTGTTGCCATCGCTTCTAGAATATATCTCGAGTATGTTTCCTGGCTCCAAGTGTTGCTAGATTAATCTCTCTAACTCTCTCTGTTTATCCCCGTACCGCAGTCCATTTTTGTGTGCATACTTGTGTGTGTTTGTGTGTACACTTGCGTGCGTGTGTGTATGTTTGTGTGTGGTGTGTTTTCTTGAGGAAAAATACTTGACTATGCCAAGCGCGTCGCTCCGTGAAAGTGTGGAAAAATTCTTGAGTGTTTATTTGCGGGTGAAAGGAGTCAACTTTCTACTGGATGAGCCAACTGTGCAAGCACACTTTGATGGAAATTGATGGTTATATTGATGTCTTGCACTGATGTGTTATCTTTGCATGTGAACGATTAGTTGGTGCCTCGCCCTAACCACGGGGTAACTACTGGTGGCAAACTGTAGCGGCTAGCCACAACGAGGATAGGCATGGGAGCCAACGAGGATAGGGAGCTGAAACCCATTACATTGGATACAAAACCAGTTGTAGCGAAGATACCAAGAGGCATTAAGCGAGCTCTATAGAGTCTATTATTAAAGCAACAGTTCCAAGAGGTTATACTATAGTGTTTAAGCGCAGTTTGGTGGATACAGCGAGGCCCGTTGTGTGCGCTTATTTTACGAGGTCCCACAGCAATACAGAGGTGATAGTGGTTGTTGGTGGTCTGAGAGTGTTGGTGGTGGTGGTGGTGGTGGTAGTGGTGGTGGTGGTGGTGGTGGTGGTGGTCCTCCCAGCTGGTGCCTCTGGTCTGTACCACCTGTCCACCCACGGCGGTCTCTCCCTACTCCTATTACCTCACTCTTACTTGTGCCTCTCTCTCTCTCACTCTTACTTGTGCCCCCCCCACCACATTGTCTCACTCTTACTTGTGCCCCTCCCTCACTCTCACTTGCCTCCCCTCCCTCACTCTCACTTGCCTCCCCTCCCTCACTCTCACTTGCCTCCCCTCCCTCACTCTCACTTGCCTCCCCCTCCTCACTCTCACTTGCCTCCCCTCCCTCACTCTCACTTGCCTCCCCTCCCTCACTCTCACTTGCCTCCCCTCCTCACTCTCACTTGCCTCCCCTCCCTCACTCTCACTTGCCTCCCCTCCTCACTCTCACTTGCCTCCCCTCCCTCACTCTCACTTGCTCCCCTCCCTCACTCTCACTTGCCTCCCCTCCCTCACTCTCACTGCCTCCCCTCCCTCACTCTCACTGCCTCCCCTCCCTCACTTCACTTGCCTCCCCTCCCTCACTCTCACTTGCCTCCCCTCCCTCACTCTCACTTGCCTCCCCTCCCTCACTCTCACCTACCACCCCTATCTCACTTTAAATTACCCAAACCGGCTTACCTAGTTGGCCGTGAGACCCCCCCCCAACCCCCTCCACGCTTCCTGACGCGAACCGAGGGTGATTAGGAATGAGGGGGGGGAAGGGGCAGGGAGGGGGGTGGGGGAGGAAGGTGGTCCTGGGGGTGTGGGAGAGGGGGGGGGAGAAGACAGCTAGCCGGGTCAAGCCAGGTGTAGCCAGATGGATCAGGTCGCCACTCTCTCCACCACCAGCACGCCCACGCCGCCGCCCTAGGAAACCAACGACTACTTTCTTGCCGCCCGCGGCCTTCGGGGGGGGGGGGGGGAATTGGCTATTCTTATCCGGGTCCGGGCGAGCACGCACGCGCGCGCTCACGGCGGCCCACATTCTAACTTGAGAGAACCTGTCTAGTGGACGGAGCTGGTGGTCCGCTGATTGGGCTAGGCGACCATGCTGACGGTAGTGGACCATTTCTGACACTAGTGGACCGTGCTTGTAGCTAGTGAACCGCTGCTGTCGTTAATAGACAGCTGCAGACAGTAATACACAGCTGAAGTGGTTTGGAGACCGTTGCTGACATAATTAAGTCCCTCTTCTGACGCTAATGAGTCACTGGTGGCGCTAATCAGGCTGCCCTCATTAACGAAGGCCAAATGTTTGCTAAGCCAGCCGCCAAACCGTCTGTTTATGAATAAAAAACACTTTACACACGACTGATAACGTCCGAATATTTCTCGAGCAGTGCTTCGCTGACGACCTCTTGTTCGAATGACAACTCAAGAAATGCTTCACCCACGTGCTTTAAATACAAATAGCCGCAATCAGCACCTTAAAACGTAACCTCACCTAACCTAACCTAACCTAACTATATAGAAGGCTAGGGGGGAGGGGGGGGGGGCTGCGTTGATGCTACTACACGACTGCTGACGTAAGATGGACCACTGCTGACACTAGTGTTCCATTACCGACGGTCCTGAACAGTTGGCTGTAATTACTATTAGGTAAGCACATATTGGACAATATGAGGACCCAATCTATGCTGCCCACCAGCAGGAAAATAACAAAACCTGAGGATACAGAGGGACACATTCACAGAGAATGACAAGGACGTATGTGAGGAACTCAACAAGGCGTTGCCTAAGTAGCATTATAATAGAGCATAGATTGTCAAGCCAAGTCGCACTTGAGGCCTTCAAAATGATCATGGATATAAAGTCAATATGTACTTGTGGAATTGGACAACACAAAGGACAAAATCTCATTATGTAGAACTGCCAGAAAGCTGGAAGAAAGCCAACGTTGTGCCTAGGATACTTAAAGGTAGACAGGAAGATGAAAGCAAAGAGACTGGGAAGATGATATTTGGAACTCAACGCAGCACGATTTCAGGGGCGGCAAATAATTCATGAATTCCATGTCAGAGAGACAGAAACTGGACAAGACGAAGGCTGCTAGAGGGCCTCTCACACACACGAGACTAACTCACAAGTTGTGGCAGACGGGACGGCTCTTCCGTCAGCAGCAGAGAATATCTCCATCACAAGATAATGTTAAACACCATCACAGTGCTCACATTACCTATGGGAATGGTCTCCCAGCGGGTATATATAAACTTCCAAAGAATGATTTGCTGAAGATACAAATACTATGACAACATTGAGGACTGAAAAAACTACAATAGTCTTGGACAGATATGTCTAAACAATGGCTACAAGAGTTTAACTCTTGCAAGTGCAAATAACGGGAAACCGAGCCTGTGGAAAAGGAGACTGGACACAGAGCGCTAAACAGGGAACGTAAACATTTCCATAGTTGAACAAAGAAGAAAAAGGTTCAGAGACATTCAACGATCCAGGGGCCAGATTCACGAAAGCACTTACACAAGCACTTACGAACGTGTCCATCTTTCCTCAATCTTTGACGGCTTTGGTTACAATTATTAAACAGTTTACAAGCATGAAAACTTCCCAATCAACTGTTGTTATTGTTATAAACAGCCTCCTGGTGCTTCGAAGCTCATTAACTGTTTAATAATTGTAAACAAAGTCGCCAAAGATTGAGAATAGATGTACAGGTTCGTAAGTGTTTGCGTAAGTGCTTTCGTGAATCTGGCCCCTGGCTTGTGAGCTGCGCTGCCTGACGTACAAGGAAACACCGACACGTGGATCTCAGTGAACGGAAAGAAGAATAAGAGAAGAATGATAACGACACATAAGAGGACAAAGAAACAGAGCTGTAAATACAAAGAATAGGTAAGAGGGCTGGTTGAATGAAACTGTAAACATAAACATGATAAGGAAAAACGAGAAAACCGAGCCACTGAGTTCAACTGCGACTGTTAACTGTTAAACGACAGCAAGCATACGTGCTAAAGCTCGATCCTGCAAGTACAACTAGGTAATAACACTAACCCCCCCCCCTCCACCCACCCACACACTTGTGTGGGATGGAATATGAAGAGAGACTGAAGGAACTAACCTGAGGATGCTAGAAAAGAGATTGAGGGGAGACATGATAGAGATGTGTAAAATACTTAAGGGGATTGACAGAGTGGAGAAAGATGAACTGTTTACAATCAACCTGTTTAGATAGTACTTTTTAGTAACTATGTGCAGCATAGTACAAACATTGACGTACTAAACAATTAGATAGTAGAATTTGGCACTCTTCACTTTATAGGCCGAAAAAAGTTAAAAATAAACCTAAATATTCCTAGGTCTCATATAACACATATAAGTACTATAATAGGCCTTAGATAGCGTGGCCTAGGAAGGTTAAGTTAGGGTTAGTTTAGGTTGTCTTTGCAACATAAATATAAAACCGGTTCCGGTTTCTCCAAATTCAATAGTAACGATTTCTAGTTTCTAATTGACCATTACGTCTTTATGTACTATGGTAGTCATCGTTACCATAAGTACTAACTAACCAGGAGGATGGGCTGTCGCAATGAATACCAATAGAACAAGGGACCATGAATGGAAGCTTGAGACAGAGATGGTAGACAGTTTTCCTTTAGCGTAAGATTAGTGGGAAGATGGCGTGAACTACAGGCGCAAGTTGTAGAAGAGATCTCTATTCTTAAGTGTAAAAGTAGATATGATAAGGAAATAGGCCAAGAGTCAGTCAGTACAGAAAGCGGGGTGCAAGAGCTAGAGCTAGAGCCTGCAGGTGAGTAAACACACACACACACACACACACCACACAACCACACACACACACACACACACAACACACACACACACACACACCGATGCTGCCACTGACTCCCCACTTTAAGCGTAATCGCCTGATGATACCAGAGACAAAAACTCTAATGAGATGCACAGCTTTCTTTTATCTCCCACACCATATCGGTTCTTATCAATATCCTTTTTATACATTCTTCAGCCTCAGTAGCAGCAACCAACACCCCCCCC
>WNGS01158745.1:2531081-2556110 GCA_020271785.1 Procambarus virginalis | reverse complement strand
TGCTACATGAACACTTCGTTTTGAGTAGCTAAATCTAAAACAGCAACAACTGTAATTTAGGCTTATTCATAAAGGAGTTAATAAGTATTTGTGGCTGGCTGATAATTTTTATGTGACAGAAGTGTTGTCTAGTTTCTTAAATTAATAACTGGCTTAACTATTATTAACTCATTAATTTGATGTCAAAATAATTTTATATGTGCTGATAATGGATTAAATGTTAAATTTAAATTAAAAATATAATATACAAATTTTAATCATTTGTATTCTGATTATAGGTAATGTTTAACCTCTATATTAAACTGATCTGCTGCATGTAATTATTATTTAAAGGAGAAACATTTTGTCCAGGATTATCCGGTTCGAAGGACCAAATGTGGCATATATTGTTTCAACATGCTTTTCAAAGATGCTGTCGAAGTTCTTTTGTATTGATCTTCTTATGGTCTGAACACTTTTAGCATCTTCAAGGAGCTTTGATAGTTCTTAGGAAAACATACATTTAATCAAATAATGCATTGATTACTGTGAAAGGTAATATCAGAAAGTATAATATTTGAAAAAAACATAGTATATCCATGTTATATGTTATATGTTGTGTATATATATACTGAAAACTCACACCCCAGAAGTGACTCGAACCCATACTGCCAGGAGCACTCTGCTGGCATACAGGATCCCTTAACCGCTCGACCAACATGACCGGACAAAAGAGGATGGTAGCCGAGGCTATTTCCATCCCCCTGCCGGCACTCGGTTGGTAATCTTGGGCATGGTATTTTATCAAATCACCTCATTCTTTGGGGCACACATGAGGAACACAAATGCGAACAAGCCTGAATGGTCCCCAGGACTATATGCAACTGAAAACTCACACCCCAGAAGTGATTCGAACCCATACTGCCAGGAGCACTCTGCTGGCGTACAGGATCCCTTAACCGCTCGACCAACATGACCGGACAAAAAAGATGGTAGCCGAGGCTATTTCCATCCCCTCACTGACACTCGGTTGGTAATCTTGGGCATGGTATTTTATCAAATCACCTCATTCTTTGAGGTCTTTTGTCAGGTCATGTTGGTCGAGCGGGTAAGGAATCCTGTACGCCAGCAGAGTGCTCCTGGCAGTATGGGTTCAAGTCACTTCTGGGGTGTGAGTTTTCCATTGCATATAGTTCTGGGGACCTTTCAGGCTTGTTCGCATTTGTGTTCCTCACATGTGCCTCAAAGAATGAGGTGATTTGATAAAATACCATGCCCAAGATTACCAACCGAGTGTCGGTGGGTGGATGGAAATGGCTTCGGCTACCATCCTCTTTTGTCCGGTCATGTTGGTCGAGCGGTTAAGGGATCCTGTACGCCAGCAGAGTGCTCCTGGCAGTATGGGTTCGAGTCACTTCTGGGGTGTGAGTTTTCCATTGCATATAGTTCTGGGGACCTTTCAGGCTTGTTCGCATTTGTGTTCCTCACGTGTGCCCCAAAGAATGAGGTGATTTGATAAAATACCATGCCCAAGATTACCAACCGAGTGCCGGCGGGTGGATGAAAATAGCTTCGGCTACCATCCTCTTTTGTCCGGTCGTGTTGGTCGAGCGGTTAAGGGATCCTGTACGCCAGCAGAGTGCTCCTGGCAGTATGAGTTCGAGTCACTTCTGGGGTGTGAGTTTTCAGTTGTATATAGTCCTGGGGACCATTCAGGCTTGTTCGCATATATATATATTATATATATATATATATATATATATATATATATATATATATATATATATATATATATATATATATATATAATACTAAATTCCTGTTACCTGATGTTGGTTAGTTTTGCAATGGATTAACAAAACCTGTAGTACCAACATGTATGTTTTGAGGACTCTGGGGACACAACAAAATCACCTATTGCGTCTTGTTGGTAATGGATGTTGTGGTTACCGAAGATGCCTGTTTTGCCAATATAATAAATTTAATGGCCTCTGGTACTTTTATAGTTCTTCTAATATTGTCAAGTCCAGTCAGTAGTTTGTAGGACTTCACTATCATGTAAAATAAAAATAAAATATGAGCATAATAGATCGTATGATGTGATGGTCAGTGAGCCAGCTGTTTCTGCTTGTAGCCAAACAGGAGAGATGTGTGGCCTAGATGCTATTTAGAGAAAGTGCTGGTTATCTAATTATTATCCACATTACTTCAATATTAATAAGCATGATCTATGAATCTATATTATCATTGTATCGTTAATTCTGTAAGAATGAATTGATGGAAAGTGCTGGGCTAAATTATATATGGATTTATTGAATCCACCATAGCTTGAAGGTATCTTGAGAGGATTTGGGGGCTTAGCGTCCCCGCGGCCCGGTCCTTGACCGGGCCTCCTTTTGTTACACACCCCCAGGAAGCAGCCCGTAGCAGCTGTCTAACTACCAGGAATCTATTTACTGCTAGGTGAACAGATGCATCAGGGCGAAAGAAACTCTGCTCATTTATTTCTGCCTCCACCAGGGATCAAACCCGGAACCACAGGACTACGAATCCCGAGCGCTGTCCATTCATCTCTTTTGGACCATGTATGGAAATTAATCACAGTCACTCTGCTCATAATCGCACATCTCCTGTGCCAGGTAAGTACCACGGGTTCACCATAGCCCTCGCTGCTTGCCCCGCTCCTGTGCCAGGTAAGTACCACGGGTTCACCATAGCCCTCGCTGCTTGCCCCGCTCCTGTGCCAGGTAAGTACCACGGGTTCACCATAGCCCTCGCTGCTTGCCCCGCTCCTGTGCCAGGTAAGTACCACGGGTTCACCATAGCCCGCGCTGCTTGCCCGCTCCTGTGCCAGGTAAGTACCACGGGTTCACCATAGCCCGTGCTGCTTGCAACTTTTTGTTCCGAGTAGCTGAATCTAAAACAACATGCTCATATTTCTGTTACCAGGCAACAAGAATGATGGAGTAATCACGTTGCCAGCTGCTGAGCAGTGCTTTTGTTAAGTTGTTTAATGTGCCTCTTATAGATTCCTGTCATATTAAACAAATATGTAAGGCCACCTTGTATATAATCTATAATTATAAACTCTCCGGTGCAGGTTTATACATTATTTTTGTGCATATATGGTTATGTTATGAAGGGTGGCCACTATAGCTGGCAACTGGGTGATCCTCCGCCATGATGAGGTGCCAGGTCGTCCTCCACAATTGGGAGCCAGATCGTCCGCCATGATGGGACGCCAGTCCACTGTCTCTCCCGTACATATATCCAATGTATTTACTATTGTGATCCCAAGTACATAAGATGGAATAATTAATATTTTTTTCTGTAAAATTTCTTCACATACTCCAAGAAACACCAATACCATACACAGCACATTCACAATACTCTCACATCTCCACAATACTCACACATACACAAACCTCCACAATACCAACAATACTCACACACACCACAATACCTACACACACTCACACCACAATAACCCCCTCCACACACACACCATAACACCCCCCCACACACACACCACAACACCCCCTCTCCTTACACACCACAATAACCCCCCCACACCCCCCCACACACACACACCACAACACCTTCCTCCCCACACACACAAGAGACCACAGGATAAACATAGCACAAATATTTGTATATTTTTTATTATTATTAATTAAATTACTGTACAGTATAATGTTTGCACACAAGAAACATTGCAAGAAAAGAGGCTGGTGGTGTTTTTTCTGCCTGCAGAAAGTTGTAGTGAGTTGAGCAACATTTACACGGGTAGAGAGGGGAAACTGGGAGGGTAAAGTCGTAGAGAGGGGCAACAGAGAAAGTAAACTGGTAAAGAGGAGCAACTGAGAAATTAGATGAATCGAGAGGGGTAAGAAAGAGGGTAAACTGCTAGAGAAGGGGTAACTACGAGAGAAATACAGGCTAGAGAAGGCCTAACTATGAGAGAAGTACATAAATAGTCTACGCCTACCAAGAGAGACGACACATCCGACGAGACAACACCTGTCTTAATATGAGTAGCTGATAAGACACTCAAGGTTTCTAAGACAATCGAGGTTTCTAAGACAATCGAGGTTTCTAAGACAATCAGGTTTCTAAGACAATCAAGGTTTCTAAGACATCCAAGGTTTCTAAGACACTCAAGGTTTCTAACACAATCAAGGATTCTAAGACAGTCAAGGTTTCTAAGACAATCAAAGTTTCTATTATCTTACGCTTACTTTTATAACTGCTAAATATCAACAAGGGGGAACTGGTTGATAAGTTCAAGAGGCAGTACTGTTCACTCCGCTAGTGTGATCCTGAGACGTGGGAAGACTTCTTTCCTCTTCTTAACCATGGACAACTAATTATAATTTTACCCTGACTAAAAATAAGCTTAAACCTATTTAAAATATGTTCATTAAACTTACAAAGGGCAATATATATACAGCATGAATCAGAAAGAATGAAGAGTAAAGCTAGCAGCACTAGACAACTCGAAAGACATGTAATTCACAATATTATTTGTTTTTCTTTGGTGAGGGCAATGCCCTCGCTTCGAAATGTGGGAATTGGCGACAGTTGAGTCGCGCTATGCCGGACCAAAATTTGGTATTTGGGTATAAGTCTTAGACTGCATTGTTTTAACCTAAAGTTTCCCTGTCCTGAGAAGCTCTTTCTCAAATGGAAACCATACCATCGAGGAGCGATGGGGAGGAAGTCACAAATCAAGTACGAAAGGCTTGACTGTGGACGGCGAGTCAGTCCCAGACGGGGCGCCAGCCGTTGGGGTCACCATTCCATTGTCGATCCACCTGCTCGTTAATCTGGTTGATCCCGGTCACTACTGCTTCTGAATTCGACGCCGACTCGACCAGATTGTGTACTGGGGTGCTGGTATCGGCCGGAGGCTCCGACGTTTTATTTTTATTTCCGGATGCCAACACAAGAACCCCAGCCACCTCCCGCCCATCTAGTCCAGGGTGGTTTGGCAAGGGAAGCTTATCACCATCGACTATTACAGGAATGAATTTTTTCTTATCTTCATCATTTGCCTCGACAACTCCAGCAAAGCGACCCTCGCGGTACTTTCCGAGACCAGACAGCAGCTCAGCAACTCCCTTTGGGGTCCCGTCCTCGTTCATCAGGCGGTGAACTTTGATGTTAACGCCTTCTTTGGACGGCGCGTCAACTTTCTTCTCATCACGACGACTCTCCGAAGCATACACGGCCTCTAGCGCTTCTCTGGTGTCCCTGTCTAGATAACCCTGAGTTAACGCATCGTCCAAGTTAATGACCTGGATCTCGGCGTTATCAAGCACTCCAGAATCCAACAGATGGGAACGGACGTCAATCGGCAATTCTTCCGGTAGGTCATGCAGGATACCTGGTTTGGCGCCTTCCAGGTTAAGAGCGGCAATGTCATCAATATTGTCTCCTGGTGAGTACTCGATGAAGTACACTTCAACGGGCTCTTCTGGCAACGCAAACACTTCCGGGTCGATGACTGGAGGAGGAAGTGGAGGCGCCGGCTCCCCGTCCTCGAACACGATCTCAATGATGGGATCGTCGTATCCCAGCTCGGCCCCAACGTCAGTGGGGCCGTAGGAGCGGAATATTGATCTTTTACACCTGCGGACGCTCCAAATCCTCCGTCTATACTTCGTTTGCTACCACCCACGTCAAATATACCATTACCTGGGGGTAAGATGTCGACGGGTGCTGGTGACAGAGCACCACCGTCTCCAGGAAGTTCGTAGAGAGCTGCTAGCGGTGCTGGAGGTCCCTTTGGTGCCAAAGGAACTTCAGGAACAATAGGCTCTATCGGGAGGGGCTGTGAAGGCTCGAAATCCACGTAAGATGAAATGGCACCAAGACCTGCCCCGGCTCCGGACAACGAATGTGGGGTACGGAAGTCGCTCACCAAATCATTCACAGACGGGCCGACGGGTGCTACTGGAGGGATGTAGCTGTCTCCCAACCCTGGGGAGACAACGGGGGCTTTAGGTATGGCCAGCGTGCTATAGGAGTCAACAATCTTAGGAGGACCGTAGATATCATCGAGATTTGGAGCGGCGTAAGTATCAAGAGGGAGAGGCGGAGGAACTCCATAATCACCTGCTGGGAGCGCCGGCGGGTGGTAGGATCCTCCTCCACCGTGAACCACATCAGAATCTTTAACCGGACCGAAGCCATATGGGACTCCTTTTCCATGTCCTCCTCCTCCCTGATGTGGCCGCCACCTCCGTGGCCACCGCCTCCAAACCCGCCCTTGATGTGGCCGCCACCTCCGTGGCCACCGCCTCCAAAACCTCCCTTGATGTGGCCGCCACCTCCGTGGCCACCGCCTCCAAACCCGCCCTTGATGTGGCCGCCACCTCCGTGTCCACCACCTCCATAACCTCCCTTAATGGGGCCACCGCCGCCAAAGCCTCCCTTAATGGGGCCACCACCTCCAAAACCTCCCTTAATGGGGCCACCACCTCCAAAACCTCCCTTAATGGGGCCACCACCTCCAAAACCTCCCTTAATGGGGCCACCGCCTCCAAAACCTCCCGCAATGGGGCCACCACCTCCAAAACCTCCTTTGAATTGTCCACCGCCTCCGAGGCCCCTTCCATATGATGTGGGAGGAATGGATGGAGGGCCGTAGGTGGGCGGAGGGTAGTACGGCTTCTGGTGGTGGACGACGGGCGGGTGGTAGATGGGACGGGGCTGGTACACGGGGATAGTGATGATCTGCTGTCCGCCGTAATCGTCTTCCGAGTCCTCCTTCTTCCACTTCTTGAAGAAGTCGGATATCCAGGAGCCAATACTTCTCCTGGTGCGCGTCGTCTGGTCCTGACCGGCCGCCGTCGCTGCCAGCGCCGCCACCAACACCTGCAACACAACGACTGGTCAGTTTCTCTCGATACAACACATTATATCAGGGCAAGCTTTTATAGGTAATTTTACAAACAAATATTGTCGCTTATCGTCAAGGTCCTTCACCTTAATAAGGGGTAAAATGATAAGCTGCTGTCTGTAAAAAAAAACACGCAAGCATCCAATGAATTAATTCCCTGAGCTTGTATACATAATTGACAATTTATAAACATATATATATATATATATATATATATATATATATATATATATATATATATATATATATATATATATATATATATATATATATATATATATATATATATATATATATATATATATATATATATATATATATATTATCGAGTACTACTCTGATTAATCTTTTCATTGCATCAAAATCTTATGCATGTTCCACGTCCACACAGCGTCAAGTGTCAAGTTCCAAACCATAATGACCACAGCGCTATATAACAATCCCTCACCTCAACGGCCAAAGCGTCAGTAACCTGGAGCTTAAAGCGCTGCGCACTTACTACCCCAAATTGTGTCTCTAAATCATCAAGCTTCATTGGCCACAAACTTCAGCAGCCTAGGTTTAGAAATCTGAGGTTGTTGGAAGACAACAAGATATGATTTCCTTGAGATAATGTCCTTGATAGGATCCCAAGAGCTGAGGACCTTGTAAAGATTCTATGAGATGAGGTCCTTGCAAGGACTCCCAAGAGCTGAGGTCCTTGTAAGGACCCCTCGAGAACTGAAGAGTATGCAGGACGCTGACAGTCGTCTGGCACCGATGCTGTGACAAATAAATGATCTCTCGCTCTTGAACATCTCATCTTTTTCCTTATACTGCGCATATACCAATTATAAATCAATCCAATTATACCGTATACAAAATTAAAAATTAAAATCAGCTTTACATTTCTATGAAACACCGTCAAAACCCAGAATTATTCACTCGGTTCATATGTATTTCTCCGACACACACACACACACACACACACACACACACACACACACACACACACACACACACACACACACACACACACACACACACACACACACCACACACACACACAGCTACCAATAAAAAGAGAGAGGTAGGAACCAAAACAAACAAAAAACACACAAAAATGGCGACGGGCCAGGAGGAACTGGTCGCGGGGCAGAGAAAGCGTCTCACCGCTCCCGCCAGTTTTTTGCTCAACGGACAAGATACAATTTTCTGCATTTCATTCTGGCTACCATGGAAAGTTTGGCGGTATGCCGGGCACAAGCGAGCAGGGCGTGGTGAAAGGTGCTCGCCCGAGCTGCCTTTGGGGGTCGAGCCTTCGAACAACCCCCTCTCTCCCCCCCTCGCCCCACAAACCCATGTACAAGTTGGCAAGGTGGATGGAACGTGTACACTCTGGCAAGGTGGATGGAACATGTACACTCTGTCAAAGTAGATGGAACGTGTACACTCTGTCAAAGTACATGGAACGTGTACACTCTGTCAAAGTACATGGAACGTGTACAATCAACCACCATAATGGCCGGTAGTTGAAAACCTGTTAAATCCTTAATGCAAAGTATTGTAAGCCACGTAGATCCTTGGAAATATTGGTGACTTGATAAAGCCTTGTAAGCTTCTTGTAAATAGAGACCACTGTCACCAGGGACCATTTGTTACGGTATCGACACCATCGTCGGAGTGTGGAGTGGCGATTTCGGCGCCATCTATGGGTCTGCAATCTAACTCCCCTGATATGGTGGGCTACGTAGGCAATGTCATCTGTTGGTGGTGGCCTGGTATCAGCGAATGGCTCTGGTTTCCTGCCTCAGTCAGAATGTGAGGTCGATGATGGTGACCTCTGGTGGGTGGCGTATCAAGATCAGCGCCATCTAGGTTGTGGCTACAAAGAACAATATCAATTCTCCGGTGGACGAGTAAGTGTTATCCCAGGGTTACCCAGTGTACTGTTCATCCGGCTTATGACGTTTTTATGTCCACAGAGGCGACATATGGAGGTGATTGAGCTGAGCAGGTCAGTTCCCTTGGGCAGTCCACAAACTCTTAGCTTGGTCCTGTGAGAGGACTAAGAAGCAGCCGTCGATCCGAGCAGTGTGTGTTATCTGCTGATATATGCAGTGTTTTCGAAAGATCGACGTACCTGGGATTGCCTTGTAAGAGTTACGGAAGACAGTGATGTGTCTATTGTGAAGTGCTGTTAGCAATGAGCAGGAGGCTAGTGGTAAATCGGACGTCTTCAGACGACACCTGAACCTCGGTTGTACACCAGTTGATTGACAGTTGAGAGGCGGGACCAAAGAGCCAGAACTCACCCCCCCCCGCAACCACAACTAGGTGAGTACGCACAGGGGGGCCTCGCAACTGAGTGGACAGCGCTCTGGGGTCGTAGTCTTAAGGGTCCGGGTTCAATCCCCGGCAGGGACAGAAACAAATGGGCAGTTTCTTTCACCCTGATGTACCTGTTCACCCAGCAGTAAATAGGTACATAGGAGTTAGACAGCTGCTACGGCCTGCTTCCTGGGGATGTGTGTGTGCGCGAGCGAGCGTGTGTAAGAAATATATGTAGTAGACACAATAGAGGAAAAATAAATTAGTTAGAAAGGCGGGGTCCAAGAGCTAATTCTGCAGATACAAATGGTAAATACACACACAGACCTAACCAGAGCCACAACAGCTCGCATGAAAAATGAACATATCGATAATATTTTTCCATCTATAGCAAAGTTGTTTGTGTGTAGCGAGGCTTGGCTATCGGTCCTCCGGGATGGTAACATCCGCCACGCTGCCTAAGGTGACGTCACCTACCCTGTTGTTGTTATAGATTCAGCTACTTGGAACAAAAAGTTCAAAGTAGCACGGCCTATGGTGAGCCCGTGCCCAGATAAGTCAAAGAGCGGGGCAGTAGTAACCTTGACTTAACACATACTACGTTGTGTCTACCTTGTGTAGCTTCCGGGGATCAATGGCCCCTGACGTCAAAATGATGACGTCACCCAGCCTTCCTCTTTATCGCTTAATAACATCAGTGACATCTCTACACAAAAAAATCTGAACAGGACACCAATAACGCCCGCTAGAGATAAACAGGACACCAGTAACACCACAAATTTTCAAACCAAATAATACTTTGTGTGTACGTAAGAGATGAGAAAGACAAGGAGCGGTGAACAACAAGCGTCCCCTGCAAAGAACAATATAGACTGGTCAGTATGAGCCCCACAGATCACTTTGAAAAGTTAAGTTACGCGTAGATACATCAACATTGTCTCAACATAAGGTACTCTAGCATCACTAACCTATTACAGCTTTACCACACTCAAACAGCAGCAGGAGAAGGAATGCCTTCTGGCCGTTGAGAGACATCCGGTGTTTTCCGGATAAAGCGAACATGTAACGTAAACACAACCTTGCGTACGCTGTGTTCGCTTTACTCGGCAAACACAGCGTAAACGTAGCATTGTTTACGTGTTCCGTTTGCTGGCTTGTGTTCTGCAATCCAGTTGTTTAATATTAACCAAGGATATTAACTGTAGAGAAATTTGTGATCATCGGTTGCTCCTCGCGTCCACTAGTGACGACTACTGCCTAGCCAATGATTTCTTCTCGGACATCATGCCATAACATATGAGGAAAGAAAACTGCAAAAAGCCTATTGGCTCATACAAGGCAGCTTCTGTTTATATCCACCAAAACTTAGTCATATGTCCAACTTGCGCATGAAACAATGCAGTGATCCCACGCCCATTATCCTTCAATGTAATTTGTTCCGTAAGTCAACAACCGTATTTCCAAACCTAGAATTTTCCTAAATATAAGTTTGCATTTATATTTACCATGTTCAAATATTAGCGTCCAAGCCTAGTTCAGAGTATTATCTTGATAGTTTGAACAACTTGTGTATGTCTCCCATTGTTGACACAACTCGCTCATGAGCCTTCTCCTACCATACCTCGCCTCGTTCTCACCCTTCCATATACTGACGCTAAAATGTTCTCAATATCTTGGTAAGGGAGTATCCTAATGCAAGGAGTTAATTTCGTTATTTTACTTTCTTTATTTTCAAGATCATTTATATCCACACTGTAGGTGAGGCCTCACTAGAGTATGCAGTTTAATATGCTGGTAGCTTTACTGCATACATTCATAGGCTATCTTGGTTAGGACTCGACTAATCATCACTCGGAGATCCCTTTCATGAATAAATTTGCCAAATAGCCATGCTATATTGTGTTGAAAGCGTTCCATTTACTCCCTAAACTTTAAAATCAATTGTTTACATTAAAGTATCTAAATTTTCACTCTATTTGAAGTTTATTTGTCTTACACTGACATACCCTTACACTGAATTTACAATGTGTCCTATTTGTTATCCTGTGAAGATTGACTTAAAACTCCTTCAACTGTCATGTATTCAAATAATGTAAAGTCACACATTCAAATCATGTGATTGATAGGTCCCAGGACAGAGCCCCGAGGCACTCCACGCGTGTGTGTGTTTACTTTGTCTTCTCTCTTGTATCACCCACATCTCCTGTGCAGAGTAAGTACACTACGGGCTCACCATAGCCCGTGCTATTTGGAACATTTTGTTCCGTGTGGCTGAATCTAAAAAAACATTCTCTCTTGTATGTATTATTTGATCCAGTCTGGTGTGTGGCGTTCAGAGTCCGTTGATCAACGCACAAAAGTCATCAGTGTATAGTGTCATGCTAAATAATATCGGAATTTTTACCTCTGTCCACTTTTTATTTTAAGCTAGAAGGTACGGGAACAGAAGACATCTGATTCATGTTAACAGGCTGAGAGCTTTCTTTTCGCATAGCTCAAGGTACAGCCCGTCCTCCTAAGGTTTCCCAACGTCAAGAAACTATGATACTAAAGTGCCTCATCCTAACCTTCCAGAGAACCCAAAACAGAAAACGGGACGCTGTCAATTTCGCGAGCCACTATTATTTTCTAGTACAATTTTTTTTGCCTTGGGTAGAGTGTACATCAAAGTGCGACATTCTATTAAGAGGACGGGTTGTCCACTACTTTTCCCTGGATTATGACGCGCCAATCTCTTTTGCATGAAATTTGACTACGTACGAAGGAAGCGGTAGTTGTAATATTTTAAGATTTTCAGAAAGGATTTGATTAAGTTCTTCATAAACGGTTTCGTCCTGAAGTGAAAGTTCCTGTAATATGTCGATGCTAATTCCCAACGTGTAATTCTAATTATAAATGAGTGAGAATGGCGAGGCATACCTAGGAAGCGCATGTATGTAGCGTACCTCCCTGCCCCTCCCTGGAGCGATACATGGTGCAAAGAAGGCACCTGGGAATGATAGTTCCTAGTGATTTAACACCAGGTAAACATACAGTCATGCTGTAAAAATAAACATTGGGCTTTGTAAGAGATCTTTCGCCTCTTACGTGGCGAATATCATCTTCATTCTGGAAGACCTGCAGGTGCGGTTCTTGGTGGAATATTGTATATATACTTTTCGTAATTATATCTGTTACCAAGAGAAATCCTTCGTGTGGAGGTGCGCAGGACCTCCGCAGGAGAGATCCTTCGCGCATCTGGCCAACTCAAGCACAGCAGATGACGACCAAACTCGTGGAAAGGAATTACCCCCTCCCCCCTCCCCGACCCCAACCCTCGGGGACCACACCCAGATGTCACCATACCCAAGAGAGGCGTTGGATCAACGCCGAATTAACTTTAACGTTGAATTGGCGTTGTTCTTGGCCATCGTACCCACTGGGATCTGGTTTAACGACGATCACACGCTGGAACAACATCAATCCTCTATTGATTCAGTCCATCCTCCTGAGATGACAGTATGGCGTTCCGCGAGCACTATGTCATGGGTTCGTATCCTGGCCGGGGAGGATTTACTGGGCGCAAATCCTTAACTGTAGCCTCTGTTTAACGCAACAGTAAAATGTGTACTTGGATGAAAAAACGATTCTTCGCGGCGGGGATCGTATTCCAGGGACCTGCCCGAAACGCTACGCGTACTAGTGGCTGTACAAGAATGTAACAACTCTTGTATATATCTCAAAAAAAAGTATTTACAGTAACTGTGGTCCAAAATACCAACTTGTACTGATTCACCGCCAGTAAACCAATTTATGTACTATTAATTTTAAGAGTCCGGAAAAATATAAAGCTAAAAACTAAACTTAATTGCTAGACCTAGTAGGAATATATATGAACTATATTATATATATGGAATATGTACGCACTATATTAGGCCTAAGATAGCGTGTACGAGACCTAGGATGGTTAGGCTAGGTCTTATATTTATGCTACCGTTTGAGGACGGCTGACCGTTAGAAACGTTTCCAGTTTGTACAAATTGAATAAAGCAAAAGTCAACTTTCTGGTGGAGCATCACGACATGTTGGTACCGTCCTCTTAAATAGTTACTATAAGTACTACATTTTAGGAGGCTGGGCTGATTACTTAAACGTGGCTCGGTCATGTGTTGATAAGGAGCTGCCCGAGGCTCAGTTTCTCAGTGCACAGGCTGGTGGTCGGTTTGGGTGGGGTGGTCTGTAAGTGCGCTAAAATACTTTTACATCCCCCCGGGGCGCTGCGTTAATGCTCGCTGACCGGTTTTTGTCGTCTATGTTGAGTCCTTGTGATGAAAGTCGGGAGTGATGACTTGGCGGTTTGCGTCCAGTCCTCGAAGCTCTCGCTTCGCACACGCACACACGCATACACGCACGCACTTGCACACAAGCACACGCGCTTAAAGACAATGAGAAATGATCAGATATCAGCGTGAGGGAATAAGTTCAATCAGCCACCGGAGGCCGCGGGGGACACTGATCTCCAGAACCACCTCATCCTACGCTACAGGGGTACTGTGTACACTACTAACTATACCACCTTCAACTGAACACCAGACACCGACGCATTTAAAGACTGTGTCATACATATCTTCAAGGAAGAGGACAGGTGGAGAGGAGTCCTGAAGGATCTCGCTAGCAGGCCTGCCCGGCGAGGTGCTGCAGGAAACAATCAACTCCTGAAGGGTATGAAAGTACCACAGTAGATACATAAATACTGTCAGTGTAGTGAGTCAGTGTAAATACTGTCTGACAAACTTGAGAGGGTTCTAGGGCAGGTCATCATGATACACCGGAAGGGAAGGAGATGGTTAGGTTGCATTTTCTTAGACAATGCTGAAGAGCATTTGATATATGGCTTATTACACATAAGAAGCGCAGTAGATGCACCCGCAAGATAAACTTGAGGGTTTGTAAGATGTTAATCCCTTGTTCGTCAGTCTATTTGAGATAGTTAAGTCCCAGCTGCGTCTGGGTACAAGTGACAGGATGAACAACACAGCTGCGTCTGGGTACAAGTGACAGGATGAACAACACAGCTGCGTCTGGGTACAAGTGACAGGATGAACAACACAGCTGCGTCTGAGTACAAGTGACAGGTTGAACAACACAACTGCGTCTGGGTACAAGTGACAGGATGAACAACACAACTGCGTCTGGGTACAGATCACAGCGACTCCCAAAATTGACGTGATGTCCCATTTTCTATTCGTGACTCCTCGGTTATGTTAGGTTCGGGCAAGTTGGTGCATCAGTTTAGTGACGCTGTGAACGATCGAGATGAGCTGGTTGAAAAGCCTAAAAAAGGACTGTCGAGATAATTTAACCTACGTCAGACGAATCCTAGAACACACAGCGCAGGCTTGGCTCACGAGTATAGTGGGAACCTCACAAAGAAGATTTAAAATATCCGACGGACTGCAACAAGGTAATACTCGAGGAAATAGTTTAGATACAAAGATAGAATTCCCTTAACTATCTAGGGACTTTAGAGGACATAAAGGCCAGTAGGGACATGATTACTACATATCAGATATGGAGGATAATAGGCAAGATGGGCAAGGACAGCCCTTTCAAATTGATGACGAATATGATAAGGCATGAATGGTGGAATGTGTGCTGTGTAGGGGTCGCAACCCGTCCTCGCAAATTCGTATAGTCAATATTGACTTATTAGTTACCTGCATAGGTGACATACTAAACATAATAGTTTCCCTTGAAAATCTTCATAGAAAACACCGACCTTACCTAACCTACTTAGTATGTTAAAATAAGCATCTTATAGCTTCGTAATTACAATTGTTACTTAACCTATTATAGGTATAGGTTAGGTAATAATTGTAATTACGAAGCAATAAGATGCCTATCTTAACATACTAAGAAGGTTAGGTAAGGTCGGTGTTTTCTATGAAGATTTTCAAGGGAAACTATTATGTTAAGTATGTCACCTATGCACTTATTAAATAAGTCAATATTGACTATACGAATTTGCGAGGACGGGTTGGGGGTCGTTAGTGCCACAAAAATAAACGGGACCCTTCGTAACGCGACCCCCAGTTGGTGCCCAACGTCACCAAGCTCAAGCAGGAGGCTGTAGCAACAGCAGCAGCAGCAGCAGCAGCAGGAAGGAGAAGTTAGAGCAAGGGGAACAGGTTCTGTCTAGTCGGGGCAGCCTGGCTGTTACTCAGATCTCCACTCTCCAGAGACTTTCACAACGCTACCCTGACAACGAGGGCACTCTCCCTTCACCACACCATAGCACAACTATCAAACCACACCACCAAAAAAACACCACGGCCTCACCATAGCCCGTGCTACGTGGACATTTCCTTCGGAGTAGCTGAATCTAAAACACCAAAACATCACGAAACTCTAACATACGTATTAACCAGTAACTGGAGAGAGAGAGGCAGATCAACACCTGATTAAAGAATCTCCCGGAGAATGTGCAATGACAATTGCAGTCCTTGTGAGACGCGTTGAAATTGATTTGAAACAGCGTGCCCTAAGGCAAGGGGAACTATCGGGAGAAAGCACTGGAAGGGATATGGGACAAGGATCTGGGATATGAGGACAAAGAGCTGGGATATGAGGACAAGGAGCTGGAATATGAAGACAAGGAGCTGGAGATATGAGGACAAAGAGCTGGAATATGAGGACAATGATCTGGGATAGAACAGGGAGCATGAATGGTGCCTAATCACTTGGACCAACGGGGATCGAACGGCCAGCCTCCAAGAAGCGAGATCGTAAGCTTGCTCTAAATGACTGCTTGTTTAGGGAGCTTTCTCTGGAGTAGTAACTACTGCTGCTGAATACAGATCGCCAAGTTTCTTGAAGTTGTCTGCCCGGGCTGGTACGACACCGGCCCGGTACTGTGTGCCAGTCTTGCCTGCTAGTACACTCCACTAACCCACTTTCTAGATTGGTTGCTCTATTGCATGTGTTACTGGCGTGTTGCCACAAAGACACTGACTGGTGTACTCTGACACTTGTTGTGCGACACCCCAGTAGTGCCAGAGTACAGCTTGTGTACTCTGACTCTTGTACTACTTCACCTTTGTAGCTCCCTCGCTCTAATGTATTTCATTCACCCTATCTGATCAAGCAGGCTGTGATTCATACGCCAGGCTGCGAGCAACCGGGTTTAACATCCTGGCTGACCAGACCATCATTCAGGAGATGATTTCAGGTTATTTATTAAAACAGGTTATTTCTCACAGAAATAACATCACATGAGACCAGGAGGCATGGCAGGATGTGCAGAATACCCCCGTTGAAAAGCAGAGGTGCAACTGGTACTCTGAGAGAGAACTATCAACATCAGAGGCCCGAGACTGTTCAACACGCTTCCACTACACATAAGGGGCATAACTGGCAGACCCCTCACAGTGTTCAAGAGAGAACTGGATAAGCACCTCCAAAGGATACCTGATCAACCAGGCTGTGACTCATACGTCAGGCTGCGAGCAGCCGCGTCCAACAGCCTGGTTGATCAATCCAGCAGGCCTGGTCGACGACCGGGCCGCGGAGACGCTAAGCCCAGGAAGCACCTCAAGGTAACCTGAAGGAGACCTGGTCAGAGACCTGGCCGAAGTGACCTTAACCCCCGGAATCAACGCAAGGTAACTACAAGGTAAGGTAACTCTCGCTCTAAAGTATTTCATTCACCGTTCCCGCTTTGCTACAACCCATCCTCCTGTTTAGATAGTACCTATTGTGACGATCGTCAATAGTCACGACGCGAGCGATGACGCCCCAATAGTTCGTGGTATTGGGTAACCACTGGCTAGTAGTACTGGGGATGCCAGAGACGTGGGGACATCTCTGGCTCCTGGAAAGGCGGGGATATGTGGGGACGGGGCTTGAGGTGTCCCGCGGGTCGACGCAGCGCAGGGGAGAGTTGGACTCCCCGTGAAGAGGACGTTCTGATTAAGGATTTTGTCTGCGGTATCACGCTTCCGGCGTTGTCTGCTTCCGTTGTTATCATACGGTGAGGAACAAAGCTGAACGCCAGAGTGAGAGACAGAGCTGAGAGCCAGAGTGAAGGACACAGATGAACGCCAAAGATCCTCACACTGAAAGGAACACCCCAAAACAGACATAAAATCCTCAGTTCAAACCTCATGCTCCAAAATCCTCCAAGAGGGTGGGAGCATTCTTCAGAACTTAATAATCAAACTGCAACTCAACTCGGGAAGTGCATTATGTATTCAGTTAAGCAAGAAAAGACTTAAGCATCTCCTTCCGCTGTTTCGTGTAAGATTCCTCCTCTTATCTATGAAGTAACGCGTGCATGGTTCCTTGAGGCACAACTGACAACACTCTTTCTGTGAGTACTGGTACTCCTCACGCCTCATGGAGGTGTGTATGGTAGAGGAAAGGGGATGGAGAAGGTAGTGAGGAGGGAGGGAAAGGGATATGGACTTGGAAAAGACGAGGGATAGGCTGTAGGAGGAAATGTGAGGCATAGGGGAGAGGGAGGACTGGTGGATCGTTATAACAAGTTGCAGTGAGCCTCTTGCTAGGTCCGGCTCGTGTACACGGCCTGCTTCACGAGTAGTGGTGACTGGTTGTGTGGTTGAGGGCAGGGATCGTCTACCCGGTGAAGGTCCTAGCGACGAGGGCGCCCCTGACTGACGGGTGTATATTACCATGAAAACTGGTCTCAAGTGTCGGGGAAACTCGCCTACTTTCCCCTGGGTCATGTCTGTACGTGCTTATCTATATGTACTCACCAAGATGTGCTTACAATGTAATTGTTAGCTTCTAGAGACCCGCCTTTCGATTGCACATCACCCGATGCTATAGCTACCAACGCTCTTGCTTCAAATTATTATTTATTTAAGGATTTACATGCAAGTACAAAGAGCTTTACATGAAACAAAAACTGTACCTTGTTAGTACGAGTATCTTGTTTCCGACGAGGGCAATTATATGCTCATTCGATAAGAAAATTATTTTCGCTAAGTTCCCGCTCACTTGTGAGAGTCGGTCTACCGTTCTCTACAGAGCGTTGTGGAGTCGACCGTCCTCGCCCTGGACGGGAAGTGAACCGCTGATCACTTGTTCCGACCCTCCGGTCCCCGGCGACCCTGGATAGTGTGACCACCCCCGGCACAGGTGAGCCAGGATAGTGTGACCACCCCCAGCACAGGTGAGCCAGGATAGTGTGACCACCCCCAGCACAGGTGAGCCTGGATAGTGTGACCACCATCGGTACAGGTGAGCCTGGATAGTGTGAC
Source organism: Procambarus virginalis (assembly GCA_020271785.1). Lineage (NCBI taxonomy): Eukaryota > Metazoa > Arthropoda > Malacostraca > Decapoda > Cambaridae > Procambarus > Procambarus virginalis. The sequence goes on along the minus strand of WNGS01158745.1, from coordinate 2,537,657 downwards.
CAACACCAGCACAGGTGAGCCAGGATAGTGTGACCACCCCCCAGCACAGGTGAGCCAGGATAGTGTGACCACCACCAGCACAGATGAGCCAGGATAGTGTGACCACCCCCCAGCACAGGTGAGCCAGGATAGTGTGACCACCCCCCAGCACAGGTGAGCCAGGATAGTGTGACCACCACCAGCACAGGTGAGCCTGGATAGTGTGACCACCACCAGCACAGGTGAGCCAGGATAGTGTGACCACCACCAGCACAGGTGAGCCTGGATAGTGTGACCACCACCAGCACAGGTGAGCCAGGATAGTGTGACCACCACCAGCACAGGTGAGCCTGGATAGTGTGACCACCACCGGTACAGGTGAGCCAGGATAGTGTGACCACCACCAGCACAGGTGAGCCTGGATAGTGTGACCACCATCGGTACAGGTGAGTCTGGATAGTGTGACCACCACCAGCACAGGTGAGCCTGGATAGTGTGACCACCACCAGCACAGGTGAGCCTGGATAGTGTGACCACCACCGGTACAGGTGAGCCTGGATAGTGTGACCACCACCGGTACAGGTGAGCCAGGATAGTGTGACCACCACCAGCACAGGTGAGCCTGGATAGTGTGACCACCACCAGCACAGATGAGCCAGGATAGTGTGACCACCACCAGCACAGGTGAGCCTGGATAGTGTGACCACCACCAGCACAGATGAGCCAGGATAGTGTGACCACCACCAGCACAGGTGAGCCTGGATAGTGTGACCACCACCAGCACAGATGAGCCAGGATAGTGTGACCACCACCAGCACAGGTGAGCCTGGATAGTGTGACCACCACCAGCACAGGTGAGCCAGGATAGTGTGACCACCACCAGCACAGGTGAGCCTGGATAGTGTGACCACCACCAACACAGGTGAGCCTGGATAGTGTGACCACCACCAGCACAGGTGAGCCTGGATAGTGTGACCACCATCAGCACAGGTGAGCCTGGATAGTGTGACCGCCAGTGTGGGAAAATATCCAGCATTCAATCATATAATAAGTCCAACTCATCCTCGTGTTTAGATAGTACTTTTAGTAACATATGAACAAATCCACAAGGGCCGTGACGAGGGTTCGAACCTACGTCCGAGAGGACCCCAGACGCGCCTTAATCGACTGAACTACGACTTGGTATAAGAATTGCGACCGGGAAATCAACTTGACCTACCACGGATCATTGTGGATTTGTTCATTTGAGACATCACGTTATTGTGTTGTCTGTGTGGAATTTAGTAAATATATTGACGTAATAGACACTTATAAAGTAAACAGTACCACATTATAAGAGTCCGGATAAAATAAAACAAAAATCCAAATTTAATTATTCCTAGGCCTGGTATATGTATTAGGCCTAGGATGGATAGATTAGGCTAGGTTTTATTAGCAACATAAATGCAAAACCTTGTCCGATTTGTCCACATTCTACTCTCTAATTGTCCATTACGTCAGTATATGTACTGGATGGTGCACATCGTTACTTGAAGTACTATCTAAACAGGAGGATGGCCTGAATAAATTATGTATGGTTTATGGGTCGTGAATTCCCCCAGAACCGCTAGCTAGGCTTGCCCACCGTGACGGCTTGCACCATCACAACACTAAACTGTATGCAGACGAGGAGGCACAATAACGTGGCTGAAATATGTTGACCAAACCACACACTAGAAAGTGAAGGGACGACAACGTTTCGGTCCGTTCTGGACCATTCTCAAGTCGATTACACTAAACTGTAATTTTAAATATTGAATTTTTCCTCTTTTGGAGTATAAATCATTATCATAATATTATCATTAAAATATATTTTAACTGTTAAGGTTTTAGCCGAATTAGACTGATATATTTGTCAAGAAGCTAGTAATTGGATATCCTGCACCCCGTGGGGAGGGTAGAGGCCACAAGTCTCCATGCTGTGTTAGTGGCCGCCTTGGGCCATCAAGTCTCCGCTATGGGGGTAGAAGTAGCCTATGCTACTCTATCCCATTGAGATGTATTTTTTTTCTTGTCTCAATAAACTTACTTGAACTTGCTGTGCGTTAGTAACTTAATAATCTAGCTGCACAGTTCTCTAATGGATCAGAGGAGCGTTTAGTGACTAAAGACTGATGTAAACTGTGAATGGGAAGACAATATAAGCTAACATTGTGAAGATTAAGAGTTACAGCAAGCAGCCGACCACGGCGTCACGTTGCCTTGTTAGTTAATGGCCAAAATATCCGCGTTAGGTTCCCTGGAGAATCAAATAAGTATGTTTGAATAGTGACAGACTCGAGCACCCTGACTCTCAACATCTTCAAATATGAGGGCGGTTGGTGGTCGTTTATATCTTAATTGATTTTGGATCCATGTTGATAAGAAAAACATGCCATTGATTACATCCCCTAGCATAAAACGGCCTTGACCCCAAGTACAAGTTCGTAAACATACTTAAAACTGATATTAATCAGTGTAATAATATTGTATGAAATAATATGTGAAGATAAAAATTGATTTTATATTCATATCTTAGTTAATCAAATTCATTATTGTGATTAGATTAGGCTACATCATGAAGATTACTGCTATTCCTTAACTATATTAAATATATCGACGAATCAGTGGCCTGCTGCGTTGTATATAAATTTATTATAAACTTTTTCCACGATGTGAGATTCTCCCCAGGTTGGTGGATGCAGCAGTCAACCGTGAACACCAACGCCTCCTGTTTCTTCAAGAAGTCTCCAATAGAGGACATCAGCTTGTAACTCGGCTAAGCCCTCGACGCTCACGTCATTAGTTGATTTTATAAATACTGAATTGATCATAAATCTGGCATTTGCATACTATTGAGTGTCTGTACTTTGTAGCTAGGCTAAATTCCCTCGTGAAATATTCCATGATGCAGGTATTGGACAAGTGTGCCACAGAATCCTCCATAATAGCACAGGTAAGCCTGGATAGTATGACCACCAGCCTAACCAGCTTTATTTATTATAAGGTTGACGTCATTAGAGGTGATTACCTTAAACAAAGTCATAAAATTATGTCATTCGTCCTTTTTAATGAGACAACTAATCTATAAGAGAGAGTGCCTGTTTGTATGGGGTTGGAGGCCAAAAGCTTGGGGCTAGCCTCACCTAACTGTGCAGGGTGGATGGTCTAAGGTACTGGACGGACGTAGGATGGCCTGGATCTGTCCTATTGATCGTGTTAAGATTGGGGGGAAGGGGGTCGGGCATAATAGTGACCCCCCCCCTCTCCCCTCACACCTACATAATTGGTGAAAGGTGACTGGCCGAGTCTCTAGATTTCTTGGTATATAAATCTAAATGTCTGCTGGAGGTTGTAGGCCAGAAGGGAAAGAGAATCATCAGGAATCACTGGGAGAACTATCTTGTCCTGGTGTAAGGTGGTCGAGCAGTTTACTGATAGGCTGCCCCGCCTTGTTACGCCAGTTTTGAGACATGATTACCTGTCTCTGCACTCATGCTGTATACTGGGCTGAATGAACACCGATCGATATCAAAGGTGTTCACTATTTCAGTGTTTTCTCTGAAACGAGTGTGTTACATGAGCCATTTCCACAGCCGGCTTTGTGGTGCGGGGGCCGCTTCCACAACCGGCTTTGTGTTGCAGGAGCCGCTTCCACAGCCGGCTTTGTGTTGCGGGAGTCGCTTCTACAGCCGGCTTTGTGTTGCGGGAGCCCCTTCCACAGCCGGCTTTGTGTTGCGGGAACCGCTTCCTCAGCTGGCTTCAATATAAAAAAATGTCGAGTCATGGAAATATTTGAGAAGACAAAGAGGAAGCGGGAAAACACGAGAGAGGGATGACTCGCCGCTGTGTACTGATCACCTTGTGTGTGCGGGGGAGAAGGATGTGAGAGGCGTGGAGAGTAAATTTATCCGCTTCCACGCCCTCTCCCCCCTCCACACACACGACCTTCCTTTGAACCTTCCCTCAAGCGTTGAAGATGGAACCTGGCCACCTCCTGGGTGAGGTACCGGACCTCCTGGGTGAGGTTACTGGAAAATGTTTTATATATGTGTATCATGCGTCCGCAGCCGCTGGAGGTGTCCGCGTGTCCGTTACCGTAAGATGAACTACTTGACACACTTTTCCAACAGACAAATGACTATCATTTTGTCAGCCCACGAGAGAGAAGCTTTGGGGCGGCCCTTCACAACACGAGGCCGAGCTGCCGTCTGGCACTTGGTCGTGGTCACCATCCACTTGGACTGGTCCCATTTCTCGCTGGTCCGGTGTTCGATCCCCCGATAGTCCAAGTGGCTGGGCACTATTCCTTGACTCCGTCCTCCTGCTCCCTGACCTCGTAGTCCCAATAAACGCTCTTGAACAACGACAACGCTTAAATAATTTAACCTACGGGTGGATATGATCACGGACTGTTCAGCTGGTGGTGGCTTGGTTGGCTAGGTGAGCTGATTCGTAGCCAAAGAGCACTTCAAAATAAAAAGCTTGTCAGATCGCGAGAACGGGCTGTTAATATTGGCTGGGTAAAGCTGTCAGGTGTTGTCTATTTTAGCGTGTGGAAAGCGGACAGAGCTGCCTGTTAGCGTGGAGAAGCAAACAGTTGTTACCGTTGAGGAGCAAAACAGGGTTGTGGTAATGAGAATCAGTAGGAGCCGCGGTGACGATTCGAACCTATGCTCTGGGTACTCCCAAGCACATGCCCTTAGACAACTAAGCCACGACAATGGTAAAAAAGGATTCCAACCTGGGATTCTACTGAATCCACGAGGGTTTCTGAGGCTTCCACTGAAGCGTGAACCCAGGGTTTCACACAATCCCCCAATGCTCTCTGGCTCTGGTTGGGATTTTTCTGTGCTTGGTTGTGTTAGCGTGAGGTGGTGGTGGTTCTCCAGGGGGAGGCGGGTTACCACACTTGTGACAGGATGCGTGCACCTTGCAGCTCTCTCCCTGTCATCCCTCTTGTGAAGAAACAATGACTACTGTAATTGGGAAAATGAGTTTTGTGGAGCAGCACTGCTTGGGTGTGTAGGTTCAGATACAGCGCGTGAGGGCGTTGGTGTATATGTCCTTCCTGCTGCTGCTGATTGATGATTGATAAAGATTAAGCTACCCAAGAGGTGACATGGGCATGAATAACCCGTAATGCTGCTGCTGCTGCGGTTCATTTGTACTTGTACTCTCCGCTGACGCATGTACACGTACAGCCGCACCTCATACCATCGTTGTGCGACACACGTCGAACGCAGCTGCTATCTTCATTTGCTTTTCCTTTCATCTCTCCTTTTCCCTCTACGTCACTAGCGCAGACCTGACGCTTGCTGGCAACAGGTGGCGGCCATTATCCGCTGTGCTCAGAGTAAACAAGATGTTAATCAACACACAACGTGTTGTAACCGCAGTGTAACTGTGGTGCCAAGACTCTCCCGCTTGGTTCCTTTCTGTGACAAATTGAGTTTTGTTTCTTACGAGGTTTCGGGCCTGGGTCTGAAATGAGGTGCGTCTAGTGTATCAGGTAACGGGTATAATGTATCTACATTTTCTGAAGGAACTATACGTACTTTATGCGATAATCAGTGAGAATAACGCGGATGAAAACAAGCAAGCCAACGCACACCACATGGTAATGAAAGTGAAGATATTGCTGTCCATCTCGGTCCGTAAAGTCGAAATCTGGAGAGGAAACCGTTATAAGTGAAGAGAGAGGCGGGGATGTGTGGTGAGGTGTGAGGGGTTGTGATGAGAGAGAAAGTGAGGTTTAAGTGGGTAAAGGAAAGTATGAAACCCAAGCCAAATAATGAGTAGTTTATTTAACCCGATCCAAATAACACCCTTGAGGTGTCTACCGGTAGACGAGAGTGTAGCAGCTGGGGTAATTGTCAACTGCCGACGTGTTTTAGCTCTCTAGCTGCACCTCTGCTCCTCAACCACATACTGACGCTGACAGTGAGGGTAGGGCTGGGACCGGATAGTGTGATGAGCCTGACAGCCACTCGGATACACTCCAATAACCATCCTTCTATATGACCGAGCGTAAAGCAGTCTTCGTCCGCCTGTCGCTCTAACCATCCCCTCTCCCCCCCCCCCCGAACTCTTACCCGCAATTCGTGCACATCAGATTATTTAGAAAGTCAAGGGCCGAGTAACGAGGGTAGGCAAATGAGCAAGACTTGTGTGTGTGGTTTGTGTCTTAAGGTCGAGATAGAGGTCGGGTTCAGAGGTGAGGCGCCGGCACCCACAGCCAAGTCGCCTCACAGCAACGGAAGTGCTTCGCTCGCGTAATGGTCCCCAGCGTGAGGAAACCCGGATCAAGGAGTTCCGGACAAATTATATTAAGCCGCTAGTACATAGAGCGTTTCAGACAACTATGTAGACGAGCTCATTGGTACTGTACTGTAACTTGCAGAGTTAATAACATTTTTAAGATTAGTTTCATGAGCTTTTTATAGCTTTCCCACTACCACTCACAGGATGAGTGTGGTGTGATGTTAAAGAACTGTCCTACTAACTCATCGGTTATTTGGCCATACATAAATACGCAGGAAATGATATGTTTGGCTTGGGGGGGGGGGGGGGGGGTCG
>WNGS01158745.1:2513625-2529597 GCA_020271785.1 Procambarus virginalis | reverse complement strand
AATTTTCAGCCCCGTTATTGAGACCTACATGGGATGACACACTGCGGTTTTGTAAAGAAATTTCGTGTTTCTTTACAATACATTGATATTAATACAATACATAAGTACAGTTTAATATTCGTAGTGTATAATGCAATAGGCCTGTCCTACATTTCATAGAACCGCCATAACTGCCGATGTCGCCGTCAGCAAGCCTCATCCATCTATTTTACCTATTATCTATTTTATCTATTAGTACTATATTTTGATAGTACTTATAGGAACGACGAGGACCATAATACACATACCGATATACAACGCAATTAGAAAGTAGAAGTAGGTACTATTGAAGTTTTGGGAAACCGGAAAACGATTGTCTACTTATGTTGCAAAGACAAATTAACTACCCTAGCCTAACCTTCCTAGGCCTAATACACGTTATCTGAGAACAAATGGAGTACATATGTGTGCTAGGCCTAGGAATATTTAAGTATGTTTTGTAGCTTCATTTTCTTCGAACTATAAAGTGAATAGTACAAAATTGTACTATCTAATTGCTTAGTACGTCAATATTTGTACTATGGTGCACATTGTTACCAAAACTACTATCTAAACAGAAGGATGGGTTGGTTACTTAGGCTTATTGAAGTCCCACTAACAAGGCATGTTACTGGCCTTCCTCAAGATGCAGCCCACAACAGTTGTCTAACTCCCGGGTACCTGTGTTACTGCCAGGTGAACAGCGGCATCGGGTTAAAGGAAATGTTCTCAAACAGCTTCTGTTTTGATCGGGGACTGAAGCCGGGTCCCGCGGTTGAAGAGCATATACTGGTAGACTGAAGAACAGATACTGGTAGACTGAAGAACAGATATTGGTGGACTGAAGAACATATACTGGTAAACTGAAGAACAGATACTGGTAAACTGAAGAACAGATACTGGTGGACTGAAGAACATATACTAGTAGATTCCATGCATACTGGAAGTTCTGTCTGAATATCATTGGTTACCGTGTCCAAAAATGTGGACTGAAGAACACACATTAGTGTACTGAAGAACATATATTTGGGGACTGAAGAACATATATTTGGGGACTGAAGAACATTATTAGGGGATTGAAGATCTTATACTAGTGAGCAGAAGAGCATACGGCAGTGAACTGCGGAACATGAATTAAATTTAGCCACATTGACCTTACCATACTGCCAAACATATTGTCTGGAAACTATATAAAACACCTCACTCACCATATATGCCCATCGTCTCTCGGGTCAACTTAAGTATACATAAGTTGTCCACGTCCTATACGTACGTATAGGACGTGGTCCTATACAAAACCCAGCCCAGCTAGTTGTTCCGTCCTAGACGTTATCAATATGCTAAGTAAAAAAAAACAGAATGCCACCATAACAACATGGTGTATACAAATATTATTATCTCGTCACCGACATCCGGGAGGATAGGGCGAGTTCTAGGGAAGGGCGGGGGATACAAGAATGTTTTTTAACATTATCTAGCTCCCACGTGAGTGTGTGTGGCTGAAATACTTACACACAGCTGACGAGTGTGTGTGTGTGTGTGTGTGCAGGACCCTGCTAGTGGTGTAGCAGGGACGCTGAAGCCTCCTGCCAGGCTTGGGAGCGTTGTGTTGTGGTGGTGTAGCGGGTATCAGCTCCTGCCCTGCCCCTTCACTCCGCCATGTGTAACGGTAAGTACGTTTCTGGCCCTCCAAAAGGGATTCATCTCTTTCCACACACACCCACACACTGATCGAACGCACGAAAAATGGATTGTTGCAGCCCAAAAAAGTGTACGGTTTGCGCAACACACACATCTACGCACATGCGTTAGTACATTTAGCAACCGCCGTTTAGAAAGGCGGGGCCCCAAGAGCTAACAGCTCGATCCTGCAGGCACAAATAGTAAAATACACGTATTTTGTATTTATCAGCACTTGAAATTGTAGATAAATATGTCAAGTGCTTCATGTTTGCAAGCTGCATTTTATACTCGGTTAAAACTACATTGGAAAGTTGTTTCATAGTAGTTCCGCCCATAGTGTTTTATTCTTAAATATAATAATGGAAATGAGTTGTTTGATATAGAGGCAGTAATACTCACTTTGTTATACTGGTGTGTGTGGGAGACGGTATATGTGTGTGTGTGTGATGACAATGGGGAATATGGCGTGTGTCACCAGAGACGGACTTCACCCTGATGGCGGCGACGCTGGCTGTTGTCTCCTGCGTGGCCATCGTCTTCCTCCTCCTCTACTGCCAGGCTGCCCGCAACGTCAAGGTAACTCTCCACATGCACCCACTCACTGCCTGTCAACACAGCACACTGTCTGTCAACACAGCACACTGCCTGTCAACACAGCACACAGTCAAAACAACACCATCAACCAACACAACACTACCAGTCAACGCAAGCTTTACCAGCTAATACAACAAAACAGTCTCCATTCTTTTCCAGTTAGTTTACATAGTATACATCTTGCATAAATTTCCCCGTATTTTTTTTATGGAAAGTGCCTCGTCTGACCCAGGGAGTGCCTGATCCTGGCCTGAATATAGGAGTAGGGTCTAAAATCTGAGAAAAGTAGGTACTTTTTACGTCATCGCTGCGCTATAAACAAACACCTAAATCTAACATAACCCAACCTAACTTAACCTATCACAACCTAACCCAACCCAGCCTAACATACCACAACCTAACCATACAAAAATTAGAGATAAAATGTCGTATTTTATATTTGAGAGTCAGGATGTAACGTCACTATGACGTCATTGATGTTCATGCCAGTACAAGTTTTAGACCCTCACGGAATTTAGCGTCGTCAAATAAGGACTTCATGGCTGGTGTCATTTGATGCCATATTGAAATTGCAGCCACAAAAGTGTGTCAATTATTATTTGTATGCAAGATAGGCCTCTTCGGGATGACTTAATGGGCATGAATATTAATATATATATATATATATAATATAGAGGTGGTACCCTATATATAATATATATATATATATATATATATATATATATATATATATATATATATATATATATATATATATATATATGTCGTACCTAGTAGCCAGAACGCACTTCTCAGCCTACTATGCAAGGCCCGATTTGCCTAATAAGACAAGTTTTCATGAATTAATTATTTTTCGACTACCTAACCTACCTAACCTAACCTAACCTAACTTTTTCGGCTACCTAACCAAACCTAACCTATAAAGATAGGATAGGTTAGGTTAGGTAGGGTTGGTTAGGTTCAGTCATATATCTACGTTAATTTTAACTCCAATAAAAAAAAATTACCTCATACACAATGAAATGCGTAGCTTTATCATTTCATAAGAAAAAAAATTGTGAAAATATATTAATTCGTGAAAACTTGGCTTATTAGGCAAATCGGGCCTTGCATAGTAGGCTGAGAAGTGCGTTCTGGCTACTAGGTACGATATATATATATATATATATATATATATATATATATATATTTGTCTAACAAGCCTAATATTTAGATTATTTTATTTTAAGCACACGTTAAAGTCCTTTTCGCAGTGATAATTTTTCAGTCATAAAATTATGAATATGACAAATTACAGAACAAAAACGAACGTATAAATAGAAGAAGATGACGATACAATATTTAATAATGTAAGTTGTATATGGTTCGAATAATTGTCCAATTTCTCAGGCAAAGCGGCAAACGGCCACATGTAACTGCACTAATACATATTTGACATTTGTTTGACCGATTATATATCTGTATTGAGTTCCAACCCGTCAAGTCACATAGTACGTCACGGAATCAAGGAATCGACATATTCGGTAGAAAAGCGACGTATTAATACAATTTAAATCACCGTAATATTGGCGTTTTCTCTGCATCGGCCTCGATATGTTAAGTGGGTTGCCTGGGTTCGCACGTTTCTGGTTAGGTAAAACATTTTTGTTTTTGTTTACGAAGTGGCAAATGGAGTGAACGGGGAAGTTGGATCGAACTTGGGTCTGTGGACTCTCCAGCAACACCCACTCCCCATTCCCATAATAATTTCCCTTAGATTCACCAAGCTATAGTAAGTACATTGTGTATATTTGTTGCCATAAGTTGATTTAAAACACTGACCATTCCACTATAGAGCCAAGAAGAGGCTTCAGCGTCAACGTTAGTTGCTGGAAGTCCAGCTGTCCGGAGTATGTATGACTATATACATATATAGACCAGTGTGACTATATAGCACTTAAAGGTATATGATGACAAGGTAGAGGAAGTGGCAGGTAACCAAAGCGAAGTGTCCCGAGCACTTTAGTTAGGACATGTTGGTTGATATATTTGCAACTTTTTCCGGAGAGTAATTGAAGTGTCGTCTGCTTGTGACTCGTTGTAAATAGCTACCTCCCACATATCGAATGAAAACGACGATGTTTGTCCCTCCTGGACCCTTACCAAGTCCAGGATGGACAGCACCGTCCTCACTGTCAATTCCTTTTATTTACCTAAATTTATCCGTAGGTCACCGTCTCTCTAGTGTGGGTTGGGTATAATTTTCTTTTACATTGTTGCAATTTTATTATCTGAATATGTATTCGTGGCAAACCTACGGATTAGAGGTTGCTTTATGCAGCTTTACGCTTAATGCAGGCTCTTGAGGTACAGTATAACAAGAATTAATGAAAAACAATTATTTCGTACTCAGTACGAAAAGCTCTGTTTGTACAATGTTTGTGATTTTACCGTTATCTGTGATCCACATATCACAAAGCTAGAATATTCTGTATCCAGAATATATGGTCTCATAGGGATGTAGTTAACATAGCAATAATCCTTATCCTAGGCTATGAAACGGGTTCATTATCCAGAATTTTTTTAAGTTACTCCTAAAAAAGCACACTAAATTTACCATTCAGTATATAATAACGGGCTAAATGATTTAGTGTGTGTGTGTTCCTGTCTTTACCTACATATTTACACATCATGTCGTCTAAGACTCTATATAGATCCCCATACAAGCCGGACTGCAAGAGATGCTTGTAGTTTACACCTGGTTTATTTGCAACTATTTATTATGGGAATGGGGCGTGGGTGTTGCTGGAGAGTCCAGAGACCCAAGTTCGATCCAACTTCCCCGATCACTCCATTTGCCACTTCGTAAACAAAAACAAAAATGTTTTACCTAACCAGAAACGTGCGAACCCAGTCGTAGTCAAGTTGTATTCGCCACATAATTTGGCAATTTACTGATTTTGCTAACTGACCCATACAAGTGTTTTGTTTGATACATTTAATTTGCCATAAGCAACGGCTATGAGAGTTTATCTTAGTTCCGGACTATATAAAGTAAACTGGCTGGATGGTCAGAATAAATACTACCACCCACTGTTGTTGTTGTTGTTTAAGATTCAGCTACTCTGAACAAAAAGTTCCAAGTAGCACGGGCTATGGTGAGCCCGTAGTGCACTTACCTGGCACAGGAGCGGGGCTATAACTTGTCACCCACTGTAGATTGATTGATTGATAAAGATTAAGCCACCCAAAAAGTGGCACGGGGCATGAATAGCCCGTAAATGGAGGCCCTTTGGAGCCATTACCAGTATCAATAGCTGATACTAGAGATCTGTGGATGGTACCCACTGTAGGTTCGGGCAATTTAGTATATCAGTTTAGTGAGGCAAACGCTCGAGAGGACGGCTGTGAGAGGTGGTTTTAATAACCCTCCAGATGTTGTGTGGCCTGAAGCCTATTATTATTAACCAAAAAATCGTTTTATCTTATGTTTAATTTTGGCTTTATTTACATAATTATATGTAACTTCGTGTTGGTTTGCTTGGTTTTGAGGGTGGTTTAGGTAATTCTTAGAATCCAACATTGGCCTAATGAGTTAGAGACAGGTGGCTGGCCGGGAAGACTAACAAGAGGACACCATTGTAAGTCATGCTTACGTCGTGCACGCATACTTTTACATATATCAGTTATTTATTATTTTAAGAATATATAGGAATAAATGTATCACCTAAATGAGCGAAAAACATAATGATTTAACTTCTGCGATTAAAACAAGTGTTTAAATAGTTTCTTTAAAGTGTTCTAAACGTTAGTTTACGCACCACTGGAGCTATAAGATAGAAATAAAATTATTAATATTAAGAGTTAAAATTTAAATTTAATAAGTTGCAAATAACGTCAGCTAATTAGTCAGTGTTGACACGTGGGTGCGGTTCGTTGGTTTAAGGGTTCTACAGTAGTATGATGCAGCATAACTGGCTATTAAGAACATAACATGGGAATAACGGAAACTACAAAAGGTCTATTGGCCCATACGAGGCAGCTTATGTTTCGAACCCCCAAAATGTTTACATTTATGTGTAATTTATGCTCTGAAAATCCAGGTATCCTACGTGTATCGTAGGATACCTGGATTTTTACCAGGTATTGTTACCCGGTAATTTGTTCCATATGCTTCTTTCTGCAGCAATTGTTAGCGGATCGGAACCTGCCTGCCCCCAAGGCCCTAAAGTCAACTGTTGCCCGACCAATACCATCCAAGTCCACCAAACACTGTCCACCGCACACAACCCAGACGCTCAACTGCCGCCCACTGCAGACTCCCAAATGAAGTCCAACCTACACATCGGCGATGCCAACAAGTTCTTTACCTCCCACGCCTTCGGCAACCACCTGTTGCCCAAGACTCACGTTCATGATCACCGTTCGCTAGTTACCATCCCAAATGATGATATATTCATGCTGCCCACCAACCAAGTGCCTGAGGGCCACCTGCAGCCCTCCAGTAGGTGGCTGCCACCCTACCAGATAGTGAACGGCAGGGGACCCGTGGCCTGCAGTCCGCCTTGCAGTCGTCGCCACTTGGCCTCCACAAAGCTTCTGATGTACCAAACGTTCCCGATGCGAAGGGTACCAGAGAACACCTATGATGAGATGTATCTGAACGATCTGCCTCCACCACCCAAGTCCTTCAGTGAGTTACATTTCTTCCAAGGAGTGAATATTGATCACAATAATTGCTAGTTAGTGTAATATTTACTATGATGCATGTTAGTGTTAATGAACTAGGTTTATTGTTTCACCCGCAGAAGTGTGGGAAGATGCTATGAAGAGAGTGAGTGGGGGTGAAGCAGCAGCCAGGGTGGGGTGCGTCACGCTTGCGTCCCAAACCTGCCCACCACCACATCTCCGCACCAATAACCCACACACACATGGGCACTCGTCCAACTCCTGTCTTACCCTCATGCCTCAGGTGCTTCCCGACCCCACTACAGGACCCACATCACTGGACACCATCAACGACATGTATAAGAGCGCTGGGCCTTAACGTCCAGTATCTATATTCACTAAACGCCATATATTTCTTCCTTAATAATTAATGGTTATGTCACAAAAGTTCTTAAGGAACCCTGTTTGTATTCTCTTTCACATGATTCAGGAAAGAATTCGCACAAAATTTTTAAGAATTTTGTACTAGTTCATTTGCCACTAGTACTTTTGCGTTTGACCAATCATCGCGAAGTCAAACGCTACACGTCTGACTTCTCATCCAGGCTTGACTATTCACATTTCCGGCTCAGCTGAAGAACTGACTAATAATAAGTTTTATGCCAGCTAATTTTCATCAATCAATTTAATTCCACGTTTTCACGGAGAGGTTCATTTCGCTTCTCAAGAATATATATATATATATATATATATATATATATATATATATATATATATATATATATATATATATATATATATATATATATATATACGATTCGATGAAATATCTATGCCCAAGCTTACCACCAAGTGCTGTCGGGTCGTTATGGATATAGCCTCGGCTACCAATGACTTTTGTACAGTCACGGTGGTCGAGTTAAGGAACCAGGTACGCCATGGTTCATAGTGTTCCTGGCTGTCTGGGTTCGAATCCTTCTGGGTGTAGAGTTTTCAGTTGTTATATATATAGTCTATTTTACCTATACTCTCTGAATATTTGATTTTACATTTTGTTTTCATCAATATTTAATCAGTATTAATCAATACTAATCAACATCCCTGAATTAATCCAAAATCTTTATTCATAGAACGTTGTACAATTATAAGTAACTATAATTTTTACAAAATTAAGTCAATTTCTTAGTATATAGAAGAAAAAATAAAGTAATACATAATATTGCCTATTATAATTATGCATTATATAAAATATTCCAATTTAACAATGGCATGATAAAAATAAATGAAAAAGACAATATAAAGAACAACTTTTGTTTAAATTCTAATGCCAATAGCAGATATATTAGAAAATATACTAAACAATTTATAGTCCTCTACCTTTAACCTGAAACTTTTTTTTTAGGAAGCCTAAATTTTTAATGTGCTTGAAATAGGACATATGTTTTGACAAATGTACGTATCATTAAGATACATAGGATTTAGAAGATGAGGCTTCTATGCACTAAAAAAATAACAATAATTCCTTAATAATGCCAAATACCCAACTAAGAGCATTCATGTAGTTTTTTTTTTATGAAACATTGACAGAATTGAACCTAACATATCATATTTATAAATATACATATTGAATGATTATGCTTTAGAGGATTTATACGTTAAGATGCGATGTACTATTTGCGAGGACGAGTTGGGACATGGACCTCCCTTCTTGTCAGTTACCACTTTTAAAATGATGTCTGGTGACACCAGTACCTGAACCACCCCATCTAATAGTCTCCGGTATACAGGACCGCAAATTAACTTGCTTCTGGGATATCTTATGAAGCAAAATGTGTTAGCCTATGGTACACTTTTTATAAGCCAATAACAATACTTATCACCACTCATAAGTACTATGGCATCGGGTTTCAATCTTTACCTGCCAGTTTAATTCCATGATGAGGCTTTGTGTCAATTTTTGTAAGCCTCGAACGCCAATTATATTCAGATTTTCATCGACAATAACAAGCTCAAATACTTTGTAGCAAGTATTTATGTCAATAATATACATGCTGCAAATTATCATTAGCTTATGTGCAGATAATGAGGTGGGTCTGTTAATTCTAGTTAGTCCGTTAATGACAAATTCATACCTCTTTCCTAATTACAGTTAACACTACTTCCCAACCTGCTATAGGATGGGGAGGTCTGGTCCCATTATATAAGCAGTCGATAGCAAAGAATCATCTTTACGGGCTATTCATGCCCGTGCCACCTCTTGGGTGACTTGAAATTGAAATTGAAATAAGTTTATTGATGTAAAATACACAAAGGGATGAGGTATCTCAAGCTATTCTCACCCCGTTCAGTACATATACACACATCACAAACCAAACATATTACCAAACATTCTGAGAGATAACATATATATTTCCTGACTTGGGTGACTTAATCTTCATCAATCAAGAATCTACTCCCCCGGTAGATTCTATTAGATTCTAAGCGATAGGGGGGTAGATTCTACCCCTATCGCTTCTCGGCCTTTTTTTTTGAGATATATACAAGAGTTGTTACATTCTTGTATAGCCACTAGTACGCGTAACGTTTCGGGCAGGTCCCTGGAATACGATCCCTTGCCGCGAAGAATCGTTTTTTCATCCAAGTACACATTTTACTGTTGCGTTAAACAGAGGCTACAGTTAAGGAACTGCGCCCAGTAAATCCTCCCCGGCCAGGATACGAACCCATGACATAGCGCTCGCGGAACGCCAGGCGAGTGTCTTATTTTGGCTAAGATCAAAGTGTGTCCGCTACCCCCGGCCTCACTCGGCTCTCTGCCATGCTCCAGGTTTCGTCTCGACACTTCGACACTTCACTACACTGCCAACAAGCCGACTGCGGTAACCAAGAATACTAAACAAATATGAAAAAACACTAAACTCTGTGTATCTAATGAACCAGATACGTACACGTAATAGTACGTTACAACTTTGACTTTACTACCCGTTGTTTTGAATGGATCGGCAACATTATAGTTAGTTGTTATCTTCTTCCCAAGAATCGAAACAGCAGTCTCATTCTTGTCAAGCCCATATGGCTTTAGAGAGTGTCCTTCAAGACTTTGTGGATTTCAAGACT
This sequence comes from Procambarus virginalis, assembly GCA_020271785.1. Taxonomy (NCBI): domain Eukaryota; kingdom Metazoa; phylum Arthropoda; class Malacostraca; order Decapoda; family Cambaridae; genus Procambarus; species Procambarus virginalis. Next base: position 2,519,538 of record WNGS01158745.1, on the reverse strand, counting down.
TTGGGGTTTTGAGACTTTGGGGTTTTTAAGACCTTGGCTGTCAAGCCTTTATGGGTTTCAAGACCATGCCTGTAAAGACCATATCCCAAAACCATCTTGTTCATGATGACACTTGGGTTAGTGTTTGTGTATGTATATTACCCACTGGATGGGTCTACAGATAATTATAGTGTATTTTGATTAATGTTAAGAACACATTTATACTACTAGTGAGTATGGTGCTCTGCATCTTCAGCATTATGAATGTATGTATGTCTGTAACTGAATTTTTGCAGGAATTCCATTAAATGTTGTAAGGGTTGATGAAATGTAGTTCTTCGACATGTAGCCCAGATAACTGGACACCAGGCTTTGGAAGGATCAGATCTGTGGTATGTATGGTGTGGTTTTTGCAGTTCAATTACAATTATTATGAAATGAAATCAGTAATCAATTAGAATTGCTTAATTAGGTTTAATTCAATTAGTTTATGACAATTTATAGTTTTATGACTATTACCTGACTAGTCACTGTTTATATATAAGCTAAAGTTATTCTGTAATTTAGCAAACACAGCACCACTCCTGTGCCAGTTAAGTCCACTACAGGCTCACCATAGCCCGTGCTACTTGCTCCGCTCCTGTACCAGGTAAGTTACGGGCTCACCATAGCCCATGCTACTCGGAACTTGTTTCGAGTAGCTGAATCTATAACAACAACAACAACAACTGTAATTTAGGCTACGGGCTCACCATAGCCCGTGCTACATGAACACTTCGTTTTGAGTAGCTAAATCTAAAACAGCAACAACTGTAATTTAGGCTTATTCATAAAGGAGTTAATAAGTATTTGTGGCTGGCTGATAATTTTTATGTGACAGAAGTGTTGTCTAGTTTCTTAAATTAAATAACTGGCTTAACTATTATTAACTCATTAATTTGATGTCAAAATAATTTTATATGTGCTGATAATGGATTAAATGTTAAATTTAAATTAAAAATATAATATACAAATTTTAATCATTTGTATTCTGATTATAGGTAATGTTTAACCTCTATATTAAACTGATCTGCTGCATGTAATTATTATTTAAAGGAGAAACATTTTGTCCAGGATTATCCGGTTCGAAGGACCAAATGTGGCATATATTGTTTCAACATGCTTTTCAAAGATGCTGTCGAAGTTCTTTTGTATTGATCTTCTTATGGTCTGAACACTTTTAGCATCTTCAAGGAGCTTTGATAGTTCTTAGGAAAGCATATATTTAATCAAATAATGCATTGATTACTGTGAAAGGTAATATCAGAAAGTATAATATTTGAAAAAAACATAGTATATCCATGTTTATATGTTGTGTATATATATACTGAAAACTCACACCCCAGAAGTGACTCGAACCCATACTGCCAGGAGCACTCTGCTGGCATACAGGATCCCTTAACCGCTCAACCAACATGACCGGACAAAAGAGGATGGTAGCCGAGGCTATTTCCATCCCCCTGCCGGCACTCAGTTGGTAATCTTGGGCATGGTATTTTATCAAATCACCTCATTCTTTGGGGCACACATGAGGAACACAAATGCGAACAAGCCTGAATGGTCCCCAGGACTATATGCAACTGAAAACTCACACCCCAGAAGTGATTCGAACCCATACTGCCAGGAGCACTCTGCTGGCGTACAGGATCCCTTAACCGCTCAACCAACATGACCGGACAAAAAAGATGGTAGCCGAGGCTATTTCCATCCCCCACTGGCACTCGGTTGGTAATCTTGGGCATGGTATTTTATCAAATCACCTCATTCTTTGAGGTCTTTTGTCAGGTCATGTTGGTCGATCTGTTAAGGAATCCTGTACGCCAGCAGAGTGCTCCTGGCAGTATGGGTTCAAGTCACTTCTGGGGTGTGAGTTTTCCATTGCATATAGTTCTGGGGACCTTTCAGGCTTGTTCGCATTTGTGTTCCTCACGTGTGCCTCAAAGAATGAGGTGATTTGATAAAATACCATGCCCAAGATTACCAACCGAGTGTCGGTGGGTGGATGGAAATAGCTTCGGCTACCATCCTCTTTTGTCCGGTCATGTTGGTCGAGCGGTTAAGGGATCCTGTACGCCAGCAGAGTGCTCCTGGCAGTATGGGTTCGAGTCACTTCTGGGGTGTGAGTTTTCCATTGCATATAGTTCTGGGGACCTTTCAGGCTTGTTCGCATTTGTGTTCCTCACGTGTGCCCCAAAGAATGAGGTGATTTGATAAAATACCATGCCCAAGATTACCAACCGAGTGCCGGCGGGTGGATGAAAATAGCTTCGGCTACCATCCTCTTTTGTCCGGTCGTGTTGGTCGAGCGGTTAAGGGATCCTGTACGCCAGCAGAGTGCTCCTGGCAGTATGAGTTCGAGTCACTTCTGGGGTGTGAGTTTTCAGTTGTATATAGTCCTGGGGACCATTCAGGCTTGTTTGCATATATATATATATATATATATATATATATATATATATATATATATATATATATATATATATAATATATATATATATATATAATACTAAATTCCTGTTACCTGATGTTGGTTAGTTTTGCAATGGATTAACAAAACCTGTGGTACCAACATGTATGTTTTGAGGACTCTGGGGACACAACAAAATCACCTATTGCGTCTTGTTGGTAATGGATGTTGTGGTTACTGAAGATGCCTGTTTTGCCAATATAATAAATTTAATGGCCTCTGGTACTTTTATAGTTCTTCTAATATTGTCAAGTCCAGTCAGTAGTTTGTAGAACTTCACTATCATGTAAAATAAAAATAAAATATGAGCATAATAGATCGTATGATGTGATGGTCAGTGAGCCAGCTGTTTCTGCTTGTAGCCAAACAGGAGAGATGTGTGGCCTAGATGCTATTTAGAGAAAGTGCTGGTTATCTAATTATTATCCACATTACTTCAATATTAATAAGCATGATCTATGAATCTATATTATCATTGTATCGTTAATTCTGTAAGAATGAATTGATGGAAAGTGCTGGGCTAAATTATATATGGTTTTATTGAATCCACCATAGCTTGAGGGTATCTTGAGAGGATTTGGGGGCTTAGCGTCCCCGCGGCCGGTCCTTGACCGGGCCTCCTTTTTGTTACACACCCCCAGGAAGCAGCCCGTAGCAGCTCTCTAACTACCAGGAATCTATTTACTGCTAGGTGAACAGATGCATCAGGGCGAAAGAAACTCTGCTCATTTATTTCTGCCTCCACCAGGGATCAAACCCGGAACCACAGGACTACGAATCCCGAGCGCTGTCCATTCATCTCTTTTGGACCATGTATGGAAATTAATCAGTCACTCTGCTCATAATCGCACATCTCCTGTGCCAGGTAAGTACCATGGGTTCACCATAGCCCTCGCTGCTTGCCTCGCTCCTGTGCCAGGTAAGTACCACGGGTTCACCATAGCCCTCGCTGCTTGCCCCGCTCCTGTGCCAGGTAAGTACCACGGGTTCACCATAGCCCTCGCTGCTTGCCCCGCTCCTGTGCCAGGTAAGTACCATGGGTTCACCATAGCCCGCGCTGCTTGCCCGCTCCTGTGCCAGGTAAGTACCACGGGTTCACCATAGCCCGTGCTGCTTGCAACTTTTTGTTCCGAGTAGCTGAATCTAAAACAACATGCTCATATTTCTGTTACCAGGCAACAAGAATGATGGAGTAATCACGTTGCCAGCTGCTGAGCAGTGCTTTTGTTAAGTTGTTTAATGTGCCTCTTATAGATTCCTGTCATATTAAACAAATATGTAAGGCCACCTTGTATATAATCTATAATTATAAACTCTCCGGTGCAGGTTTATACATTATTTTTGTGAATATATGGTTATGTTATGAAGGGTGGCCACTATAGCTGGCAACTGGGTGATCCTCCGCCATGATGAGGTGCCAGGTCGTCCTCCACAATTGGGAGCCAGATCGTCCGCCATGATGGGACGCCAGTCCACTGTCTCTCCCGTACATATATCCAATGTATTTACTATTGTGATCCCAAGTACATAAGATGGAATAATTAATATTTTTTTCTGTAAAATTTCTTCACATACTCCAAGAAACACCAATACCATACACAGCACATTCACAATACTCTCACATCTCCACAATACTCACACATACACAAACCTCCACAATACCAACAATACTCACACACACCACAATACCTACACGAGGGGGTTATTGTGGTGTGAGTGTGTAATTACCTAAGTGTAATTACCTAAGTGTAGTTACAGGATGAGAGCTACGCTCGTGGTGTCCCGTCTTCCAGCACTCTTTGTCATATAACGCTTTGAAACTACTGGAGGCCAAGACCGTCAGTATTTCAAAGCGTTATATGACAAAGAGTGCTGGGAAGACGGGACACCACGAGCGTAGCTCTCATCCTGTAACTACACTTAGGTAATTACACTTAGGTAATTACACACTCACACCACAATAACCCCCTCCACACACACCATAACACCCCCCCCACACACACCACAACACCCCCTCTCCTTACACACCACAATAACCCCCCCCCCCACACACACACCACAACACCTTCCTCCCCACACACACAAGAGACCACAGGATAAACATAGCACAAATATTTGTATATTTTTTATTATTATTAATTAAATTACTGTACAGTATAATGTTTGCACACAAGAAACATTGCAAGAAAAGAGGCTGGTGATGTTTTTTCTGCCTGCAGAAAGTTGTAGTGAGTTGAGCAACATTTACACGGGTAGAGAGGGAAACTGGGAGGGTAAAGTCGTAGAGAGGGGCAACAGAGAAAGTAAACTGGTAAAGAGGAGCAACTGAGAAATTAGATGAATCGAGAGGGGTAAGAAAGAGGGTAAACTGCTAGAGAAGGGGTAACTACGAGAGAAATACAGGCTAGAGAAGGCCTAACTATGAGAGAAGTACATAAATAGTCTATGCCTACCAAGAGAGACGACACATCCGACGAGACAACACCTGTCTTAATATGAGTAGCTGATAAGACACTCAAGGTTTCTAAGACAATCGAGGTTTCTAAGACAATCGAGGTTTCTAAGACAAGGTTTCTAAGACAATCAAGGTTTCTAAGACATCCAAGGTTTCTAAGACACTCAAGGTTTCTAACACAATCAAGGATTCTAAGACAGTCAAGGTTTCTAAGACAATCAAAGTTTCTATTATCTTACGCTTACTTTTATAACTGCTAAATATCAACAAGGGGGAACTGGTTGATAAGCTCAAGAGGCAGTACTGTTCACTCCGCTAGTGTGATCCTGAGACGTGGGAAGACTTCTTTCCTCTTCTTAACCATGGACAACTAATTATAATTTTACCCTGACTAAAAATAAGCTTAAACCTATTTAAAATATGTTCATTAAACTTACAAAGGGCAATATATATACAGCATGAATCAGAAAGAATGAAGAGTAAAGCTAGCAGCACTAGACAACTCGAAAGACATGTAATTCACAATATTATTTGTTTTTCTTTGGTGAGGGCAATGCCCTCGCTTCGAAATGTGGGAATTGGCGACAGTTGAGTCGCGCTATGCCGGACCAAAATCTGGTATTTGGGTATAAGTCTTAGACTGCATTGTTTTAACCTAAAGTTTCCCTGTCCTGAGAAGCTCTTTCTCAAATGGAAACCATACCATCGAGGAGCGATGGGGAGGAAGTCACAAATCAAGTACGAAAGGCTTGACTGTGGACGGCGAGTCAGTCCCAGACGGGGCGCCAGCCGTTGGGGTCACCATTCCATTGTCGATCCACCTGCTCGTTAATCTGGTTGATCCCGGTCACTACTGCTTCTGAATTCGACGCCGACTCGACCAGATTGTGTACTGGGGTGCTGGTATCGGCCGGAGGCTCCGACGTTTTATTTTTATTTCCGGATGCCAACACAAGAACCCCAGCCACCTCCC
>WNGS01158745.1:2446178-2491913 GCA_020271785.1 Procambarus virginalis | reverse complement strand
CCCACGTCCCCCACCAGCACCACACAACACCCACGTCCCCCACCTGCACCACACCCACCTGCACACACAACACCCACGTCCCCCCCTGCACCACACAACACCCACGTCCCCCACCAGCACCACACAACACCCACGTCCCCACCTGCACCACACAACACCCACGTCCCCCACCTACACCACACAACACCCACGTCCCCACCAGCACCACACAACACCCACGTCCCCCACCTGCACCACACAACACCCACGTCCCCCACCTGCACACAAACAACACCCACGTCACCCACCTGCACCACACAACACCCACGTCCCCCACCTGCACCACACAACACCACGTCCCCCACCTGCACCACACAACACCCACGTCACCCACCTGCACCACACAACACCCACGTCCCCCACCTGCACCACACAACACCCACGTCCCCCACCTGCCACCACACAACACCCACGTCCCCCACCAGCACCACAAGCCACCACTGAAACCCTCACAAGGAACCCCCCCACCCCCACAAGACCAGTACGGTGCCCTCACAGTCTGGATACAATATGATGTTGACGAGGGCGTGAGATGGGCGGCGCCTCCCGGGTGTACCAGGCAGGATACCCACGCCCGCCTACACACGCCCACCAGGCGTCTGAGCCAGGCACGCTGACTCATCACCTGCCTGACTCACCTCTTCACCGGCAGGAGCTCCTGTCTGTGCTGACAGGCTGGCTGGAGGAGATCCCGTCCACCTCCAGCTGGTACACCTTCTCCCTCATGCCTGCTGCCACCCGCCAAACCTTGCCAGCACTCTTGCTTGACTTCACCCGCTCGCCAAGTTCTCATCATTCGAAGAAGAACAATTTGGCGTAAAAGTGTAAACTATCTTAACGAGTGACCAATCTGTATGTGATAAGTAAAGGGACGCTTATGCAAATATTTTAATGGTATATGATGACTTCCATGTTTCAATTAATGCGATGCTGAGGAAGGCGACGCATGGACCAGTAGGAGTGCGATCACGTCCAATCTCAGGCTTCATATACACTTGTTATACAGGGCGTGAGGTTACTAGCAGCGGGTGGGGTGTAGGGGGGGGGTGTTAGCAGGTGGGGTGTAGGGGGGGTGTTAGCAGGTGGGGGTGTAGGGGGGGTGTTAGCAGGTGGGGGTGTAGGGGGTGTTAGCAGGTGGGGGTGTAGGGGGGGGTGTTAGCAGGTGGGGGTGTAGGGGGGTGTTAGCAGGTGGGGGTGTAGGGGTGTTAGCAGCAGGTGGGGGTGTAGGGGGGTTTAGCAGGTGGGGGTGTAGGGGGTGTTAGCAGCAGGTGGGGGTGTAGGGGGGTGTTAGCAGGTGGGGGTGTAGGGGGGTGTTAGCAGCAGGTGGGGGGTGTAGGGAGGTGTTAGCAGCAGGTGGGGGTGTAGGGGGGTGTTAGCAGCAGGTGGGGGAATATCTTGTGTGATGGAGGCCTTGGGCCGAGGTGGGTAGTGGATACCCATGCCCACTTTTACCCCCTCGCCACTACTGGGCAAAAAGCTGTATCGCTGGGCATTAGGACAGCCGCTCTGGGCCTTGTTCGGCCACTTATCGCATCACTGAAAATAAAAACTACATATTATACACGCGAGCAGTCAACTACATGAAGGGACCCCACCACACCCCGGCGGACCTCCCGCCCAGTGATAATAAACCATATAAAGCAACCCATGTGGGGGAAGAGGTTCATGAAAAGGTTATGAAGTGGACGGAAGGTCCGACTTGAGCCAACCAGACCATGAAGCTGTTTCTAAGCAACAAGTATCAGGCGCATAACTGTCTCCTACACTTTCCGGTGTCTCTAGCGGGACACAGAGCCCCGTCCCTAAACCCTCTCTGTCATTCAGGGGTTATCAGAGGGTTCTTTCGTACACTCACACATCTGAGTCTGAGGCACTTGGGTGTTTAGGGCCTTCTGGAGTCCCCTTGCCGTGGCTTAGAGATCGCTAGCGGGTCTGTGTTATAGCAATTCTTAAGCCTTTCGGTGGCTTTAGAACTTTTGGAGCCCTAGGATATTTTAAGGACTTCTAAGAGCCTTCATTGTTTTAGGCAGCCGTCTAGAGCCAGCGAGCGTTCTATGAGACATGGCTACTATATTTTTGAAGGATCAAACAAGTATCGTATCTGTTGCAGAAACCTTTGATGTGGTGGAGCCTCAGAACCCGCTCGAGACTTAGGGTAGGGGAGCAGATCTGAGACTTCACGGTATCCATGTACTACCATAACCAAATGCCAATGCTATTATTTTTATACGGAGTACGCATTAATACAAGAGTACAATATTGTGAAACATGATCAACTGGTCAATATGAGATGCGGGCTCGCGTAGAGATGTCCTTCACGTGAGCTGACCTGAGCCCGAGCTGGTCTTCACGACGCCTGGTCTTTGCTTGAAGCCCTTAATCTACGCGAGCTGGTCTCCGCGCAAGAAGACTTCAACGGGAGGCGGCCGTTGGAGTCGGGCGCCTGGGAATGAAGTGGCGTGAACGCGAGCTGGCCTCCGAGACCCACCGGATGCGCACCTGTCACGCCGCAAGACAAGACAAAAACGGAATGTATCATGTCGTCCCTGGGCAGGTTGCTCTGTTCTGATGCCTTCCGCTCTCAACAGAACAACTTTTTCCCTCGGTAAAAACACTATTAACAATGCAACGGAACAGATCCATTGTCTTAGTAGTGCTAAGCACGGAGAATACCGCCAGGAGCCTTGCTTGGAGAGATTACCAGGAAATACCAATTGGACCCTAATGCGGCGAGGTAAAATATACAGTGTTGTCACTATTCCTTCATCACGTACTCCTCTACCACACAGTACTCTCCCCACACTACCCTGACCACACCCCGTACAAAAGAAGACTACTGCAGAAGCAAACAATCCATCAGAGGTCCACGGTTGTTCAACACCCTCCAGGCGAGCATAAGAAATATTGCCGGAACAACCGTAGACAAAATCAAGAGGAAACTAGATTGTTTCCTCCAAGGAGTGCCGGACCAACCGTAGACAAAATCAAGAGGAAACTAGATTGTTTCCTCCAAGGAGTGCCGGACCAACCAGGCTGTGGTAGGTATGTGGGCCTGCGGGCTGCTCCAAGCAACAGCCTGGTGGACCAAACTCTCCCAAGTCAAGCCTGGCCTCGGGCCAGGCATGGGGAGTAGAAGAACTCCCAGAACCCCATCAACCAGGATTCAACCAGTTCTGTTCAGGACACTGTACAAAAGCATGAACAGAATCTCGGGAGGCGAGCACAAATGGTTGACAAAGTTAATTCCTTGCAATAAAAATTGGAACAAAATATACAAATGCCCGAAATATTAATCGGCTGCTTAAAGACCTCAAAACAAAATAGAACGCGAAACAATGAACACAAACGGGATAAGTTTTCATTCAGAAAAAGGCAATGGATTTGGGGTAAAAGCTTATTCCATGAAACATATAATCGGATGACAACAAAAGCGTGGTCGTTGGATTGTTTCAAGGGTAGGTTAGACATACGAGTGTTTATGGGTTTATCCGAGCTGCCTGTATGGGCCAATAAGACTTCCAGAGTTTCTTCTGTTCTTATGAAGCCGTAAATAAGCATGTATGGAGTCATGAAGGTTCCCAACTCCGCTCGAACACGTGTGGCTTATTAAACGAATTTTATCTGCTGTCGAGCCTATTAATTAACCTCTTTAGGGTGATTAAGGCCGCCACCGAGGAATAGGGTACACCTCTGTATTTATCCCTAAGTCTTGGAATAAATTCAGCAAATATTTGATGAATTGTCTACCAGTGTCTACCAGGACTGAAGGTGTGAGGATCGAGGGTTTAAGTGTATCGGAAGCTGTCAAACACCTGTCTGCCGGCCAGATACTAGAGCCACACCTTATATGACCACCACAGCCGCTGACACCAGTTTCTTTAGGGAGTGGGGTCAACCGCACACACCGGCGGCCACCACAGTCACCCCTCCACCACCGCCACCGCCTCGGTCAACACCCTACCGTAACACCCTCCATCACCACCAGCACCACTACACCACCACCACAGGGAACGTCTACCACACCTGGCAAAGCCCCACCATCGTACAGCATCAACACTAACTGTCCACACCACGCCCACACACCCCGCCTACGCCCACATACGAGCCGCTCACCTCGGTACACACCACCACAGGCGTCCCTCGACAGGTTCCACTAATACAAAGGTTTGTCTTCAGGCAAAGATCATCATTACATTGTCCTTTTATTAGTTTTTGTCTCCTCCCCCGGGCCGCCAAGACCTGTTGGTCCCCCCCTCCCCCGCCGGCCCTGAAGGAAGCAGAAGGATGACTTCAATACATCACCAAAAGTCACCATTATCCTGGAGGGATATTGGGCCCGTCTTCGAGAGCTCTGCGCCCGCTTTACTGCCACCTTCAGCCCACAGGTAGGCCTGTGGGCTCAGCAAAGACCAGACGGGTCGATAACGAGAGGCATAGGCCGAGGACAATGTGTAACTTCTCGCCGTGTGTGTGTACTCACCTAGCTGTACTCACCTAGTTGTACTCACCTAGTTGTGTTTGCGGGGGTCGAGCTCTGGCTCTTTGGTCCCGCCTCTTAACAGTCAATCAACAGGTGTACAGATTCCTGACCCTATTGGGCTCTATCATATCTACACTTGAAACTGTGTATGGAGTCAGCCTCCACCACATCACTTCCTAATGCATTCCATTTGTCAACCACTCTGACGCTAAAAAATGTTCTTTCTAATATCTCTGTGGCTCATTTGGGCACTCAGGTGGAAACTGTGTCCCCTTGTGCGTGTGCCCCTTGTGTTAAATAGCCTGTCTTTATCTACCCTATCAATTCCCTTGAGAATCTTGAATGTGGTGATCATGTCCCCCCCTAACTCTTCTGTCTTCCAGCGAAGTGAGGTTTAATTCCCGTAGTCTCTCCTCGTAGCTCATACCTCTCAGCTCGGGTACTAGTCTGGTGGCAAACCTTTGAACCTTTTCCAGTTTAGTCTTATCCTTGACTAGATATGGACTCCATGCTGGGGCTGCATACTCCAGGATTGGCCTGACATAAGTGGTATACAAAGTTCTGAATGATTCTTTACACAAGTTTCTGAATGCCGTTCGTATGTTGGCCAGCCTGGCATATGCCGCTGATGTTATCCTCTTGATATGGGCTGCAGGAGACAGGTCTGGCGTGATATCAACTCCCAAGTCTTTTTCTTTCTCTGACTCTTGAAGAATTTCCTCTCCCAGATGATACCTTGTATTTGGGCTCCTGCTCCCTACACCTATCTTCATTACATTACATTTGGTTGGGTTAAACTCTAACAACCATTCGTTCGATCATTCCTTCAGCTTGTCTAGGTCTTCTTGAAGCCTCAAACAGTCTTCTGTCTTAATCCTTCTCATAATGTGTGTGCGCGCGAGGGCGGCCGGCCAGCCCACGCTGACCTCTGGTGTACATGACTGGTGGCAGTGACCCACATGCTTGTGTTGATCATTCTCTTATCGGCAGCGACAGTCTTGTTGATCTCCGCCCTGTAACACGGCATCACGGGGGGGGGGGGGGTTGGTGCATTATGTTACCAGCAGTGACGGTGTGGTGGTGAGCAGTGTCGAGGTGGTGGTGGTGGTAGTGGTACCTGGTGGTGGTTGTGGTGGTGGTGGTGGTACCTGGTGGTGGTTGTGGTACCTGGTGGTGGAAGTACCTGGTGGTGGTGGAGCTTGGCCCCCCTCTGACAACGGGGAGGCGAGGTCCAGCACGTTATGCCCCGTGTACACTTACTGCCTTGAAATTGTGGATGGAGGCGGCTTCCACAACTTCCTTTAGTGCATTTAAATGATAAAGCGCGAGAATTTCCTTACATTTCACCCATTTGCTTTCCCCTTCCCTACACCATGTCCTCTCGTCACACTCAAACTTAAAAGAGATTGTCCTTGTCCACTGTCTATTCCCCCTTAGTATCATGTATGTTGTAATCATATCCTTCTCTCCTCTATAGTTAAGATTAGCCTCTTTAGCTCCGGCACCAATCTTGTGGCAGACCTCTGTACTCTTTCCGAGCGTTATGTTTCCATGCTTCAGTACGCGCAGATTCCAGGCCGGTGCTTCATATTCCACTAAAATATGTTTTGTAGACTGGCTTAAAATTTGTCTCATTATTAAGTTACTGTTAAATATATAGGAGCGTCGCACATGCCGTTGATATTACCGTGTTCATGGGTATCGCTGGTGTGAGTGTTGGAATTACACTCACCTCTTAAGTCTCTTCCCAATTTTTGTAGCCGTCTTGTCCTTACGGTTATGGGAGGACACCTGCTGACCCCTCCCCCGGGGGGGGGGGGTTGAGGGGGGGTACAACTCTGCTCTCTTTTTCCCTGATAAGGTAATTGCCACAACAATGATCAACTCTGCCAATAGACACACTACTCTCATCTGCGTGCGGAGGCGGGTGTTAGTCAGGTGTGGGTAGGAGGACAGGTGTTAGTCAGGTGTGGGTAGGAGGACAGGTGTTAGAGAGGTTAAGGAGGGAGGGTGTTAGGTACGCAGGCGATGAGTCACAGTAACGTGGCTAAGTATGTTGACAGACCACACACTAGAACGTGAAGGGACGACGACGTTTCGGTCCGTCCTGGACCATTCTCAAGTCGACTGTCTTGATAAATCATAATCAACTTGAGAATGGTCCAGGACGGACCGAAACGTCGTCGTCCTTCACCTTCTAGCGAGTGGTCTGGTCAACATAGTCAGGTACAAGTGAGAGGGAGCGAGGGAGGGAGCCAGTGAGGGGTACAAGGTGCCCTAACACCCCCCCCCCACCCACACCTTAGTGTGTGTGGGGGGGGGGGGGGACAAGAACCAGGAGGACGATATAACCGGACAATAGTCATGTTCACTTACCTAAATGTGGGTGCTGGATAGAGCTATAGCTCCTGAGCCTAACTTGCCAGCTGTCTAATGAAGTGACTCAACCCTTGTGTTTGTAGCCATGTTTACTTGTAAAGTGAAGGAGGGAGAGTGCTCGTCTCCTTCATTATGTACTGTATTTGTGGTTGTTATTATAAGTTTACATTTATCTGGGTTAAAGTCAAGTAGCCATGTTTCAGGCTACCTCTGAAGGCTCTCCAAATCTTTCTGTAATGTACAGCAGTCCTCCTCCGACCTGATTATCCTAAATGGTGCTTCATCATCAGCAAACATGTATACGAATGATATCATTTCATCTGGAAAGTCGTGTAAGTATGCTAGGGAACATAATGTGCACAGTTTGCCTCCCCTGATACCTTGCCTCTCACTGTGAACATGTCTCCTTCCTGTATGGTACTCCCTGAGCCAACTGTGTACAGTTGCCAATACACCAGCTAGCCTGCTGCTCAAGTCTGCACAGTAGTCGCTTGTGTGGAACACCCAGAGCTCTCTAACAATCCTGAAAGCTGCAGTCTGCCCAGCCCTTTCTCTTTTGGTTGATTGATGTTATCTTGTCGTAAAACTCTCTGCCAGTTGGCCAGCGCGATTTCCTTCCCGAATCCATATTCATGCATGTTCTGGATGTGCGCGGCTTCCTGTGCGTGCGTGTGCTGCTGTGTTTGCAAGACGTATTGGCCAACTCGGTGACCATACCCCAACTATGGTACAACTAGGGTCACGTTGGTCGCCCAGAGCCACAACCTTCCGTTAGTGAGAGAGCGTGAGGGCCAGCCAGGGCGGCACTCAGGTGCGCTGTGGAGTAGGGAACACAGGTGACAGGTGGAGAGAGAGCAGCAGGTGAATTTAAGTGAAGAATGGTGCAAGTGGCACTCAGGAGTAGAGACGAANGCCGCTCCAAGCAACACCTGTTGGACCAAGTTATCCCAAATCAAGCCTGACCCCAGGCTGGGCTCGGGAGTAAAAGAACGCTCGAAACCCTCTCCAGGTATGCTCCAGGTATACCTATTCAACAACTTAGTTATTTTCGAGAAGCACATTATTGTTCAATCCTTCATCTAGGGTTTGGTTTCCTTGTACTCAGGACACCTCACTTAAATTTCGCTAATTATAAATTGTGTCGGAGAGACAATGCCAGTGTGTGTGTGAATATGTACACATTAATACACGCACACATTAGGCTTATTCTGCGGAACCCGCCCCCCCCCCTCCCACACCCGAGAGTGAACTACAGATTCCAACTCCTGGGTACTATTTACTGCTGTGGAAACAGGCGAAACAGGCGCACTGGGTGACAGAAACAGCCACACCATGTCTCTCCTCTCCGTCGCTGAAATATGACGTGTCTGGGCTGATGTAGCACCTTGTGACCATACACTTCCTCTCACCAACCGAGGCTCTGGGGAAGCACACTTATAGCTAGGCCTGCCAGACGCTCCGGACTTTGAGAGCCACTCACAGCACCGTCAAGGAGGAGAGTGTTCCTACCATTGTGCCATAGCATACAGAACTCTTTTTTTTCGAGGACTTTGAGTCACATAAGAGGACAATCAACGAGAGGTGTGGGAGATCGATCACAGCGCGTCAGGGTAGGTTACCAGCGATGCCGGGGAGCCCTTCACTGAACTGATATTGGAGTGGAAGGACCGAGAGCTGGTAGTGTGAAGCAGGTACCACACTAGGCGAGTCTACACCTCTCAGTGATGGCCCAAGACGAAAAGTTCACACGAGTACAAACGAAGCAGGGCAACACTGTGCCGAATGAACAGCTTGCAGGAACACACACATGGTTGCTAGAGTTCAGTCCCAACAAGTGAAAGATTACGGAAATGGCATGAGGAAGAGATTAAAAGTTACTGAACTATAAGGAAAAGGAAATCACAGGATTCACCAAGAAACTAAAACTGGAGTAAATATATACCATTAGGCACCGACACTGGGAAATACAACAACAACACAACAGCATAAGGGAAACAGGCAAACATAAGAAAAACGTCTGAAAGCCTAAAAAAACATCAAGATAATTGACACAATGTAATCTACTAAATTACACAATTAAAAAAAGCAGCGCTGGTATAGAATCGATATTTCGTGAAAAAGTAAAAAAGTCCAGAAGTGGCAAGAAAGTTTGTGCCCAAAACAAGAGGACCAAGCTATGAAGAGAGGTTATAAGGACATAATCAACTTCTACAGCAGCAACGGCCTAGAGGGAATATGACCACTACATACAAAATACTTAAAAGAAAGACAAGATTAATAAGGGCAGCCTTTTATAATTAGACCAAATAGGAAGATATGGACGGAAGCTAGAAAGCAAGTCAAAGAAACAATGAAATACTTGTACGCTGTGTAACTGGTCAGTTCTCCCTGAGAGAGTTTAGGGAAGCAAGTCAAGAACTTGAACATTAAGAGAACGCAAAGTACAAATAGTAAGGTTACAAGGGTGCCAAACAGATGTGACTTGTCCTAGACAGTGAGAGGCGGGCGCACACGCACAAGAAACAGACGAAACACAAGTTTCGAAACGAAACGAAAGGTTTTCGTGTCAGACGAAACAAAGATTTCACTTTACCTGGTAAAAAACGCGCCCAACTTGAGAGCTCCAGGTGTGCCACAAGACTAGTGCCTCAACTACCACCACTGGCATACAAGCACAGGTAAACGAGACTCACCTTACATCACTAGAAATAATAAGCAGAGGAGACATGTTAGGGGACTGAAAGGTTGGAACTGAGCATCACGTTGCAAAGTACATCAAGGCGAGTGTCCCCCCCCTCCACACACACACACACACACACACACACACAGCTGCGTAATGAAACAAATGACACACGTTCCGGCTGCTCTACAGATGCCACAGGTGGGTTAACTGACCACTCCAGGTGGAGAGGCGGCGGCAGTTAGACACGAAGGAGGAGACGGAGATCTGAGGAGGCGGAGGAGGCGACGGTGGTGGCGTGAGTCACTCGGCCAGACCTTAAGAGGAGTGTGCCGGCCTCCCCCCTCCCCCCCCCCATTGTGTCACTTTACTCCGGGCCGGCTAAATGACCTCATTGAGACAGGTAAGGAACAACTGGAGGCCGCCACCAAGCAAATGACCAACTGATTGTCCCAATCCTCCAAACATGGTAACCCTGCTGTGTGACGCTCCGTTGACGCTCGCCACACACAACACACACACACACACACACACACACAACACACACACACACACACACACACACACACACACACACACAAGTTGATGAGAAGAGTTGTGACAGATGAGGATTGCAGGATCCTCCAAGAGGACCTGAACAGGTTGCAGAGATGGTCAGAGAAATGGCTACTGGAATTCAACACGAGCAAATGTAAAGTTATGGAAATGGGACTAGGAGATAGGAGACCAAAGGGACAGTACACAATGAAGGGGAACAGCCTACCTGTGACGACGCGCGAAAGAGACCTGGGTGTGGACGTAACACCTAATCTATCTCCTGAGGCACATATAAATAGGATAACGACAGCAGCGTACTCTACACTGGCAAAAGTTAGAACATCATTCAGAAACCTAAGTAAGGAGGCATTTAGGGCTCTTTACACTGCCTACGTGAGGCCAGTCTTAGAGTATGCCGCCTCATCATGGAGTCCCCATCTAAAGAAGCACATAATGAAACTGGAAAAGGTTCAGAGGTTTGCAACGAGACTCGTCCCAGAGCTACGAGGGATGGGGTATGAGGAGCGCCTGGGGGAACTATGCCTTACGACACTAGAAAGAAGAAGGGAGGGGGGACATGATAGGAACGTATAAAATACTCAGAGGGATTGACAGAGTGGACATAGACGAAATGTTCACACGGAATAGTAACAGAACGAGGGGACATGGATGGAAGTTAGAAACTCAGATGAGTCACAGAGATGTTAGGAAGTTTTCTTTTAGCGTGAGAGTAGTGGGAAAATGGAATGCACTTAAGGAACAGGTTGTGGAAGCCAATACTATTCATAATTTTAAAACCAGGTATGATAGGGAAATGGGATAGGAGTCATTGCTGTAAACAACTGATGCTCGAAAGGCGGGATCCAAGAGTCAATGCTCGATCCTGCAGACACATATAGGTGAGTACATATAGGTGAGTACACACACACACACACACACACACACACACACACACACACACACACACCACACACACACACACACACACACACACACACACACACACACACACACACACACACACACACACCAGCTGGCCCTCCACAACGCGCACAAGCTGGTCCACAACAAAAGATGGTCGACGCCCCATCAACACTGCTAACTCCTGAAGGACCAGCAAGTATGGGGGCCGGGCAGGGAGGTCGACATTCGACTTGCAATCGGGAATCCCGGGTTCAATCCCCCCGCCCGAGACAAATTGATGGAGGGGGGAAGGGGCATATTTCCTTTCATCTAATGCACCTTTTCACCTAGAAGTAAACGTGTACCATAGAGTTAAGCAACTATCGTAGTGTTGCATCTTTGTAAAGGTCAGTATGGTTCGACCTTGGGGCGGGGGGAGGGGGGGGGAGGAAGGACCTCCATACATATCTAACTGCAGGCTTCCTGTCCCCCAGGAAGCCTATAATCCAGAAAAAAGGCCAAACACGGCGTCCCAAAGTCTCTAAACACGCAAGGAAGTTCTATCAAATACTCTCGATTTAGTTAAAACTTGAACTTTTAATATACTAAAAGTTCCCGCAGCGCGTCCCAAGGAACTTTACGCTGGACGGTGAAGGGGGAGGGGGATAAGGGGCAGGGGGATAAGGGGAGAGTGATAAGGGGGAGGGGGATAAGGGGGGGAGAGGGATAAGGGGGGGAGATAAGAGAGGGAGATAAGGGGGAGGGGGGAGGAGAGAAGCGTGAGGAAACATTAACACCAGCAACACAGTGGACAGTTTCAAGGACTCAACAACACGCTGGGGCTTCAGTAAACAGCATCAGCCCCGCTAATAACGTAAATAGGACCGGGAATCACCGAGCTATCCGGCCCTCGTCAATGCTCAACACCTCACTGCACCATCTGGGTTTAACTAGAGAAGTCTTCAGCACCGTATGGCTCTCACAGACATCACGAGAATACCATTATTTCGCGCAAGGATCAACAGCTATTGACAAGATAAATAAGGTCTTCCCACGGGAGAGGGAAGACCTTACCAGGAGGAACGAGACGCTTATCCCCCGGCCAGCACACAAGAGCCAGCACCCAGATTCACGAAGCAGTTACTCAAGCACTTACGAACCTGTACATCTTTTATCAATCTTTGACGGCTTTGTTTACAATTATTAAACAGTAATGAGCTCCGAAGCACCAGGAGGCTGTTTATAACAATAACAGTTGATTGGGAAGTGTTCATGCTTGTAAACTGTTTAATAAATGTAAACAAAGCCGTCAAAGATTGAAGAAAGATGTACACGTTCGTAAGTACTTGCGTAACTGCTTCGTGAATCTGGGCCCAGAGCTATACGACCAAAGAGCCAGAGCTCAACCCCCGCAAGCACAACTAGGCGAGTACAAGAGGAAGCCGTCTTTCAAGGGAGCGTGTTAAGCCTAACTCAACTTGCGGCAGTTCTTCGTGGAATATTAATGTCTGCACCAGCTGGAATATGTCGATGACCTCTCAGTATACTGCTCCCACACTGTCAGTGTACTGAACACTCGCCACCAAAATAGTCACATTAACATTTAGGTAGCCATGTATTTCTGCCTTAATCGGCAGACCTACAAACACAAAATATATAATTGAAAGTATGTGACACGAGATTTCTTGGATTAATGTTAAAAGTTTTCGAGAGTTCCCCCCCCCCCCAAGTTGAGTGCGTCAGAGCCGCCGTTATAAGCATTATGAACCTTCTGGGAGTGCTGGGTCAATATGAGCCCCCCCCCCCACACACACAGATCCCATCCCATGTGGTCTAGTGGCTAGGATACCTGGCTTTCACCCAGGAGGCCCGGTTCGATTCCCGGCATGGGAAGTAGTTTTATGGGCCTGGTAGCCTGGTGGATAGCGCGCACGACTCTTAATTCTGTGGCGCGTGTTCGATTCCCGCACCAGGCAGAAACAAATGGGCAAAGTTTCTTTCACCCTGAATGCCCCTGTTACCTAGCAGTAAATAGGTACCTGGCAGTTAGTAAGCTGTCACGGGCTGCTTCCTGGGGTGTGTGTGGTGTGGGAAAAAAAAGTAGTTAGTAAACAGTTGATTGACAGTTGAGAGGCGGGCCGAAAGAGCAAAGCTCAACCCCCACAAACACAACTAGGTGAATACAACTAGGTGAATACACACACACACACACACACACCACACACACCACACACACACACACACACACACACACACACACACACACACACACACATACACATACACATACACATACACATACACACACACACACACACACACATGGGACATGATAGGAACGTATAGGATAGGAGGGGGACATGATGGGAAAGTATAAAATACTCAGGGGGATTGACAGAGTGGACATAGACGAAATGTTCACACGGAATAGTAACAGAACGAGGGGACATGGATGGAAGTTAGAAACTCAGATGAGTCACAGAGATGTTAGGAAGTTTTCTTTTAGCGTGAGAGTAGTGGGAAAATGGAATGCACTTAAGGAACAGGTTGTGGAAGCCAATACTATTCATAATTTTAAAACCAGGTATGATAGGGAAATGGGATAGGAGTCATTGCTGTAAACAACTGATGCTCGAAAGGCGGGATCCAAGAGTCAATGCTCGATCCTGCAGACACATATAGGTGAGTACATATAGGTGAGTACGCACACACACACACACACCACACACACACACACACACACACACACACACACACACACACACACACACACACACGCACGCACGCGGGTACTATGTTTAAGCGTTATAAAACACTGCTGCTGCTCCAGGAGCAGGCGTGCCCGCAGAGGCACGAATATATGTTGTATGAAACCAGTTTAAGACTTGGTACCTTCTTCCACGTTGTCACCATCCTTCGACGGTGACCTGGGGTGCCGGCGGTGCTGGGGTGCCGGCGGTGCTGGGGTGCCGGCGGTGCTGGGGTGCCGGCAGTGCTGGGTGCCGGCGATGCTGGGGTGCCGGCGGTGCTGGGGTGCCGGCGGTGCTGGGGTGCCGGCAGTGCTGGGGTGCCGGCGGTGCTGGGGTGCCGGCGGTGCTGGGGTGCCGGCAGTGCTGGGGTGCCGGCGGTGCTGGGGTGCCGGCAGTGCTGGGGTGCCGGCAGTGCTGGGGTGCCGGCGGTGCTGGGGTGCCGGCAGTGCTGGGGTGCCGGCAGTGCTGGGGTGCCGGCGGTGCTGGGGTGCCGGCGGTGCTGGGGTGCCGGCGGTGCTGGGGTGCCGGCGGTGCTGGGGTGCCGGCGGTGCTGGGGTGCCGGCGGTGCTGGGGTGCCGGCGGTGCTGGGGTGCCGGCGGTGCTGGGGTGCCGGNCACCACCTTCTGTGTGGTGAAGATGCTCATCTGTGTGAGCATGGGATGCTGTTTAGTGTGAATGCTGATATAAAGTATTCAGAGTGTGTTGGCTGCCCTTTTATCATCTATATATAGGTTGGTCTTATTTTAAGGGTCCTACCAAGTCTTTTTGGTTTGGATTTAAAAGCATGTCAAAGAATAAATTTTAATTTTAAAATATTGACAGCGTATCAAAGAATATTATATTAAGAACAGTTGCTTACGTAGACTGTCAGTTACGGGAGTTTTCTCATATTTTCTCTATACAAAACTAGCAAAAAATTACATCTAGTATTGGGCCTCTGCGCAAAGAAGATGAATACATGTAAAATATATAGCTGGTGAGCAGCCTTTACCTGAGCATCAGAAGGCCTTCCATCTTCAGTCTTGACACCAAAGGAGAAGCTTGGGGAGGCTTCCAAGACCTTGGCCTCAGCCTTGTCCGGGGAGTAGTCACAAGGTGCTGGTGTAATGTACATCCTCGGGTCCTTAGGCTTGATGTGCATGGAGGCTGCCACTGGCTCGTCCTTCCCTAGAAGGATAACTAGAGGCTTAACCCAGTTCTTAAGGGGACAATGGTCAAATGGTACACAGACGGTTCGACAAGGCTCTTTCAGATTGTCAGAACCGTATACTGTATAGTTAGGTTAGTATGTATATTCCTTTGGTTAGGTTGTGTTAAGCTCAGCTAGACAAGATCAATTTGGGCCAAGTTGTTAGATTGGGTTGGTTATAAAATCGTCTTGTGTACGATGTGACATTTTATAATATTTTAGTGAAATAAAATGTATATGTAATTTCAACTGTAAATATTAAAAATTAAAGAACATATGCTGGCTACTGCAGAAACACAGCACAATGATATGCATTCACAGATGCATTTATATGTTCTGCGTGGAGTACTTAAGTTTGTGCAACAACTAATATACAAGTGAAAACTTATCAGCCAACCCTAATATGTTGTTATGGAGATGGCCTCAAGTTGTGGAACCTGTGGGGAGAATAGACTGGCTTAACATCACCTAAATTTCCAAATGGTTTGGATGTCAATTGAACTTGGTTAAGACAATTATGCAAGGTGCAGCCAAGCATATTAGTGCTAAACAAATACAGTAACAGGTAATTAACCAACCTTTGTTGAGAGGCCAGTAACATTGTACTGACCAGGTCCTGGCCCAGCTTGTCTAGTTCGGTTCATGTCGGCTGCCCATGGTAAAGCAGGAGGACGTTCTTCGTTGCTCACCCGCACCTGGTGAGCAAACATTTTGTTCAAATATCTTCTGCATGTTTATTAGGTACTAGATGAGGTACAGACAGTGCCTGGGTCTCTCCCTCTCACTCCTCACCAAATCTTCTCCTCCACCTCTTAAATCCCATCCCACTCCCTTTTACCCACTCTTTCCCTTCAACCTATCTCTTCCCTCTCTCAGAACATGGAATATATGCACACGGCAAACAACAACATCAACATTATTTTACTGGTGTTACTTTGATGCAATAGTGTAACAATATTGTGGCTCTGTTATATGAGTGATGAACAGCCGAGAACTTGAAAAATTAAAACTAAACCTCCATTTAAGACTTCCATGAGTCACTGGGAGTCACAATAGGAGCCCATCATATTAAAGAGGGCATTGGGATTGACCGAAACCTGTCTATGACTGTCGCCTACCACCAATGTGTAATTCAGAAAAGTTGGGCGAAACTAGCCCCAAGAGTCTGGCATCCAACCTTGGACATTCTTTATGTATATTTTTATCAATACTGTACTGTACCAAGTTTACCACAAGGACTGTGGTCACAAATTTTTCCTGTACGGAGCCTGACCATATAGACCATGGTCATACAGACTTTTCTCCTATACAAAACTACCAAAAAACTATACTGTATCTAGTATTGGGCCCCTGCACAAAGGAGATGAAACTTACACATGACAACAAATAAATGAACGAAATACTAAGGGAACAGTACAATCCGTTTTCAGTGAGTCACGATCACACTGAAGATTGATAACTCAAACGAATTCTTCATGAGATACCAACATCAAATCATATATCATGTCACTCTAACCCCACTGGATTTTGAAGTAGAGATAGACAGTATGTCTATGCATTCCACGCCAGGCCCTGATTCTTGGAACTCCTTATTAATCAAGAATTGTAAAACAACTATCACAGGCCCTTAACATTCTTTGGAGCAGCAGCTTAGATACTGGTGTTATTTCTAACTTACTAAAAACAGCAGAGATAGCACCACTCCATAAAGGAAGGAATAAGGCAAGAGGCTAAAAATTACGCACTAACATCATACACAAAAATCATACACAAAATCATACACAAAAATCTTAGTGTTAAGAAGTAAGATGGAATCGCATGGAATCACAGCATCTCCATATCTCTGGACATGGGCTCAGAATAGGGCGTTCTGCCTATCACAATTGCTGGATCATGGCTTTAGGTCCCATAGAAAACGCTGATGTAATACTGTACACAGATTTCGCAAAAAGCTTCCCGCCAAACCGTTATGAGTGAAAAACTGTATATACACGGCTCGACTGATTTCGTTCGAACACTTCCGGAACAAGTGCTTCACTGACGAATTTTGTTCAAAACCACAACGCTGTAAATGCTTCACCCACGTACTACAAATATAAATAATCGTCAAAAGAACCTAAACACCTAACTTAAATATGCACAATATGCTAATATTTTATAATTTATACTTGAGAAATTCCTGTTTTGAATGAACAGTATGTAAAATTTATGAATGCGTCTGTGGGGTCGACCGCTGGATGTAATGGACTCGAGTCGAGAACGAAATCTGTACTACCGAGACCTTATGTTATGCACAGTTTATCAGTGCATGGTAGTGAACGACATATGCGCACGCGGGGCGTTCTCAGACTGCCGATAGCCAGAATCAGAAGCCTAAGAACTGGAATCAAATCCTCTCAAACCCAAAATACCTCAGAACAGGCATACATGAGGTGGACCTGGGGTCACAACTTTCACCAGTGATAACCTTGCTGGGGCAAGGCTGCCAGGCAGTAACATCACCCCACACCCACTGTCACCATCACAACTAACATCCCCCCCCATTACTATAAACTATACTACCTCCACGATCACCCATATTACACCATCACCCACAATACTACCATCCCACTATACCCCTCCAACTCCCACAATACAGTCTTCCACTACTTCAATAACCACCAATTCCACCAGCCGCCGCCACCACACCGAACTACCACCATTATCACAACGACCTCCTCCACCAACACCCCCTAACAACTCCCCGCCACTCCCACAAGGGCAGCCTGGGGGTGGGGGATGGGAACCTCGGCAGCGAAAACAACTTATCCAACAAACGTTATAGAACATTTATCTATTTTAGAATACATGCCCAGAATGTGGACAGCTGTACTTCCCAAATATGTCCACGTTTTTCACTATTGGCATTGCCTTCTCCAAGGCCTAATAGAGTACATATATGTACTGCAGTAGGCCTAAAATTGGTTATACGTCTTATGATTGCCTATATTAAGAGGTTCGATTAGGCCATTGGTCAGGTTGGGTTTTTGTAGTATCTTTTAGGACTCCAGTAGTACAAGACTTTTTCGAGTGCAGCAGTACACATTTTGTATATTGATTATGGGGGAACACTCCTAGTTCCATAACGTCTGGTGAAAGGGATAAAAAGGGATCTTGCATAAAAAGGTTAAGTACTGTGAGGGGTCTGTGTAGCGAGTGCCTGGCCAGAGTTTAGGAGCCAGCCACGCCAAACTTGGCATGTGGGTAGAGCGCCTGGTGGGTCACCTCCTGTGCCGGGAGCCTCCGCGCTCCCTGGCTGCACCTTAGGGCTCTTTTTAATCACCGACGTGTGCGCGCTTTGGGGAGCCCAGCTGGTCGGCCATTGTGGCGAGGACGCTGTCATGATAGTGACCGAGTGTAGTGAAGGTAATACAGATAGAGATGGTTTGTCGTGAAGATTTATTATAGTGACCGACATGTTGGTTAGTGAGGATTATAAATACAGTATCAGTGATTGTGTATATATACAGTGTAAAATGATGGTAATTCTGAGTAGTTAAACTATACAGTAATGAATCCACCCTGAACCCTTGGGGTTCAGGGTGGACCCCAGGGGAAGTATGGGCCATAGTATTAGGCACAAACACTTCATACAGTAACTATGCATATTAATCTTCTCTACCAGGAAAATGACAGCTACCTCAGCTCGTATGTCATGCATGACCATGTTGACCAGACCACACACTAGAAGGTGAAGGGACGACGACGTTTCGGTCCGTCCTGGACCATTCTCAAGTCGATTGTGAGAGACAATCTCAAGACAATCGACTTGAGAATGGTCCAGGACGGACCGAAACGTCGTCGTCCCTTCACCTAGTGTGTGGTCTGGTCAACATTCTTCAGCCACGTTATTGTGACTCATCGTCTGCATACATGACCAGCTGAGGGACATGGTATGAAGAACAGGGCCGACCCTCCTAGCCCGATTGGGTCCCTTCCCTCCACCCTAGCTAGGCCTAGAGCTTGAATTACACGTTTAACTTTATTGTAAGTTTTCTGTAGTTATTTAGTCTTATATTACCATAATTGTATTGTACTTTATATTATGATTTTTACTATTAAAAGTCCCAAAGCATACCGTGTTTCCTTTAACTCAGAAAATAGTGAGGCTCTTCACTTTGCAAGATCCTCACTACACATACTTTTAAGTGGGTTGTTAGAAAAAGCGAGTATAGTGTATAGACTCTGGGATATAGTGAACCTGGCTAAAGTATATTAACCAGACCACACACTAGAAGGTGAAGGGACGACGACGTTTCGGTCCGTCCTGGACCATTCTCAGTCGATTGAGAATGGTCAATATAGTGAACGTCTTCTCAAGACACGATCTACAACTATGTGGAAATCGAATAAATCGAAGATCACCACTACAATTGTCATTCCTTGACCTCCCCAGGGTGCCCCCCCCCAGAACCCAAATTTGTTTTGTGTTATCTATCTTGAGGTTATCTTGAGATGATTTCGGGGCTTTAGTGTCCCCTCGGCCCGGTCCTCGACCAGGCCTCCACCCCCAGGAAGCAGCCCGTGACAGCTGACTAACACCTAGGTACCTATTTTACTGCTAAGTAACAGGGCCATAGGGTGAAAGAAACTCTGCCCATTGTTTCTCGCCGGCGCCTGGGATCGAACCCAGGACCACAGGATCACAAGTCCAGCGTGCTGTCCGTTCGGTCGACAGGCTGTGTATGGGGACTCTCCAAAGCAAAATACCAAATTTCGTGTTTTTAATGTTCCATCTGGGCTGCGTATGACGTCATATTGTTTGGGTGAACGCCAGACAAACCCGGCGCATGCAGCCAGGGATACGCACTTTTGGACATGTTACAATCATGAGATTAATATATTATCTGAAGTATTTTATGAGTACAACCGATACCTTAACCATGAGGTTGGCGAGCTTTTGAGTAGTAGGTGAAAGATGATCTTGCGGTGGCGAGCTCTTGTGAGAACAGGTAGTGGGTGGGCCGGTTAGGTCCGTGTGGGGGACAGACAGTGGGACGTGGATAGCGGAGGACAGGCGATGGGGTTTGATTAAATTTCCGGGTAACATAATAATGGGGGGATTACTGGAATATTTCTAGCGTAGGTTAGACATATGAGAGAGTTTAGGTGGATACAAATAGGAGCTGCCTTGCACGGGACAATTGACCTTTTGCAAATTCTTTAAGTATCATGTTATACCGTGTCTTCGCCACGAAGGTAAAGTAGATTTCACAGCGAGTTACAGTGCAGTTAATTCAATTACTGATTCTTGACCAGACCACACGCTAGAAAGTGAAGGGACAACGACGTTTCGGTCCGTCCTGGACCATTCTCAAGTCGATTGTGAGAATCGACTTGAGGTGAAGGATGATCTTGAGATCATCTGATCATCTGAAAGATGATCTTTATCACAATCGACTTGAGAATGGTCCAGGACGGACCGAAACATCGTCGTCCCTCCACTTTCTATAGTGTGGTCTGGTCAACATACTTTAGCCACGTTATTGTGACTCCTCGTCCGCACTGATTCTTTGGAGCGGACCGTGGAGTACCTGGATACTAATGCCACAGTCTGTTGTATGCTTAGTCTAGTGCCCAGGCACAGAAGGGTTTTTACTACCTATGTAATTCATGATTTAATTTATAATGAGTTTATTTGCATATGGAATAATCACACTCGGTTAGGTTCCTTATGCGCGAGGCGCAGCTGGGAACAATGGCAGGTTGTTTGCAGCTGCAAGATCACTAGTGTTGAGCCACCAGTTCACCTGCCGCCGCCGCCTCCCTCCACCTTACATGGTTGTATATAGAATTGCATTCAACACTGCAGGAGGGTTGTATTCAACACTGCAGGAGGGTTGTATTCAACACTGCAGGAGGGTTGTATTCAACACTGCAGGAGGGTTGCATTCTTATGACGTACCTATACTCTAGGAAATGACAGGTGTGAATACATTGTATATTAGTGTGGTCGGTGGCACACTAACACCCGAGGCGTTCAGAGGGTCACAATGTTGACCTTGACGAGCTGGCAGGTGATGGAGAGGGGAAGGTGACGAGTGTGGCCTCAGGTGGTGGTCGACAGGCTGGCGACACCACGGTCGGTCAAGGGCGCCACCTCAGGGTAAGGCGGTCACGGTACGGGACCTGTGCCTGGTGGTGGCTGCCGGAGTGTACAGCGAACGATGGGAGGCGCTCCTATGACCATCCCATGTTCCAGGCTGCCTGTGGACGTCACAACCCACCAGCGGGGTGGTCATGGCCACTCGTGCGCATGACGTCACCGCAGGTGGTGGCACCAGGGGCCACATCTGCCACTGTTGTAAACCTTTCTCGTTGATTCTAAAACCTCCTTAGTCCAGGCTAATAATTCATATTTTCTGATTTAGTCAATTTTCGTTTTCGTTTATGGTATAGACATGGTGGTTTAGCCGCGTCACGTGTTGAGACCAGGAGAGACGGGCAGGTTGTGCAACACTGCCCGTCTGCAACACTGCTAGACTCTCGCCTCACTCCACCACACGACACCCCCGTCTACCCCAGCAAGACAGACAGCCACGTCCACCCCAGCAAGACAGCCAGCCACGTCCACCCCAGCAAGACAGACAGCCACGTCCACCCCAGCAAGACAGCCAGCCACGTCCACCCCAGCAAGACAGACAGCCACGTCCACCCCAGCAAGACAGCCAGCCACGTCCACCCCAGCAAGACAGACAGCCACGTCCACCCCAGCAAGACAGACAGCCACGTCCACCCCAGGAAGACAGCCAGCCACCCAACATGGCGAAGCCATCCCAACATGGTAAACATGCGGTTGAAAGTATCAATGGGTACTTTCATTACAGGAGGATTGGTTACTTAATTACACAGTCAATTTCTTTACCATGTTATCATACATACCCAGTTTCATTTTTCAATGGCCCAGTGACGGAGGAAATGCTGAACAACATCTCATTGGAGGAAGTACTCGGGGTCTGGAGGGGGAGGGGGGTTAGTACTGGGTATGTTGTCAAAAGAAAAGGTAGCCTCTGGGGGGGGGGGTACGTGTGTACATCTCATTACGGTACACTACACTGTTTACACTGCTATATTACCATCTACAACCCGAGATGCGGCGTTAATTACGGGCTCACCATAGCCTGTGCTACATGATGGACTCTTCGTTCTGAGTAGCTAAATCTAAAATAACAAACAACAAGGAGATGCGGCTCAGTGGTGGAGTAGGTCGCGTGTCAGCGTGAAGTTAATGCTCGTCTTAAACCGGGGACGGACGGACGGACGGACACGAGCTGCAGTCTCTCTCACCACTCTTGTATCATTAACTCCTTCAAATACCATTTCTTCGTTAATCGCTAAACAACCCTTGGGTTTTAGTGCTGGGCTGAAGCGCCCGCTCCAGTTTGTCGCTAAATTCTGTGAAGTGACGCGTAATTGTGTCAACGGTGCCCATGGTGTAAGTTCTCACAAGGGGAGAATGGAAACATGTGGGCCACCACGGGCATGTTACCTCACATCCTCTCACACACACTCGCCCTCCCATTGTGTGCTCCTCCACCACCTGCTGCCTCCCGAGGGCACCTCGTCACCTCTTTCACTGGCTTCTCACCTAATTGTGCTTCTGGGACCCGCCTCTGTCGGTCGACTAATGCAATGATTCCCACAAACCCACCCCTATTCTACTCGTGCTATCTACTTTTTAAAATACATCACGGATGTGGTTCCTCATGTTATCTTTCACCTGATACATCTGTTCACCTAGCAGTAAATAGATGCACGGAAGTTAAGCAACTGTTGTAAATGCATCAATGTTCTCTTATTACGTCACTGCTCAACCTAAACTTTGTCTACTTTATCGGTACCTCTGAGTATTTTACATGCCTTTAACATGTCTCCGGCAGTGACGGCAGGCCAGACCAAGGTAAGGGAGAGGAGCAGTTGGTATGGGCCTACGAGTTTGAGAGGGCGGGGCCTACTCCGAGTTCCCCCCTGGTAGAGACAAAAGGGAAATCCTTTGGTAAAAAATAGATACGGAAAACTGAAGGGGAAATCCTTCACCACAAAATATTTGTATTTTAAAGAAGATATTTTAGATTACTACAGATAAAATATAAACAAATGCAGAGAACTGAAACCAACTATTTTTAAATTATTTGTTGCGGTGGCCAGAAAATGAAGGCGTTTTGCTTAATGGTTTGTTTCTCTAACAGTTTTGTGGGTTAATGAAATAATACGAAAGTGGAGCAGGAAAGAGACAGTTTGTCAAGTTGTAAGTCGCTATCAGTAAGTCGCTATCAGTAAGTCGCTATCAGTAAGTCCAACTCAATTACCGACTTCCTAATGACATGTTAGAGGAAAGGAGAGACGGACAGGACACAGGATTCTGAGGAAAATTGACAAAGAAGACAATTGTTCACAGCTAGGAGCAGCAGAACGTCAACAGGAGACAAATGAGTCACAGACGCCAGAAAGAACTTTCAGTGTTACAACTCTCAATAAGTGGAACAAGTTAGACATATATTTTATATATATATATATATATATTATATATATATATATATATATATATATATATATATATATATATATATATATATATATATATATATATATATATATATATATATATAGGTCGTTGACACTAAATGGACTGAAAACGTTAAATGTAAATACGATAAAAACGGAAATAAATCATTGCATTAATCCAAGAACATTCAGAAGGCGGGGCCAGGAACCTAGCTCGACTCAGCAAGCGCATCTAGGGGAGTACATGTGCCTACGCGCGCGCTCTCGCCCACACCTCCCCTGGGCGCACATCAGCACACAGGAGAGCAGTGCTGGAGGAGCTCAAGCGACCAATAACAATAAGAGAGCGATCAGTGTGTCCCAGCATGCAAGGAATGGTCTACCCCCCCCCCTTGTGTGTGTATACAGTCTACTTTACCCCCGGTATACACTCAGAACCACAGTCAACTTGCTGGCTGGTCACCAAGAACTCTGGAGACCCTCTCCAGGTATGCTCTAGGTAAGCAAGCTATTGTGGCGGCCTTAATAACCGTCCAGAGGTTGACAGGTCTTATAAGTCCAACAGCAAAGTGTGCAGCTTGGCACACCACTGGTACTACCGTCGCCTCATATAAAAAGATTATTCATATGTACATAGATTATATATATATATATATATATATATATATATATATATATATATATATATATATACATACACACATATATACACATACACATGTGTAAGTAACATTAACAATTATATAACTAGCTTCACAAGAGGGAGGGCCTGATGGCTGACTGGACAGTGCTCGGGGTTCGTGCTAAGTTTCTGGGTTCGATCCCCGGCGGAGGCGGAAACAAATGGGCAGAGTTTCTTTCACCTGTTTATCTAGCAGTAAATAGGTACCTGGGAATTAGACAGCTACTACGGGTTGCTTCCTGAGGATGTATATGTATATATGTGTGTGTGTGTGTGTGTGTGTGTGTGTGGTGTGTGTGTGTGTGTGTGTGTGTGTGTGTGTGTGTGTGTGTGTGTGTGTGTGTGTGTGTGTATGCGTGTGTGAGAAAAAATTAGGATTAAGAACTTATCCGAAACGCTATGCGTGCTAGTGGTTGTACAAGAATGTAAGAACTCTTGTATATATACATAAAATTGGCACTTGCTTAGCTATATGGGGTTCAATTCCTTAACCGATTATGCGCCTCTGTAACCCTTTCCATCACCGCCCACGGGATGGGTATGGGGTGCATAACAAAGAAATAAAATGTTAAACAAAAAAAATCGTTGACCAAGGCAATATACGGGTTCACCGAGAGGTGGAGAGTTTTCTGCAGCCCAGGTGAATGGAATGTTTATTTCCAGGGGAAGTGTGGATGACAATTTATATAATTATAGGCAGTGGTAGCCTAGGCAAGGGCTCCCAACGGCAGCCTAGCTATCTTGCCCACAAACTCCAGGGATTTATCAAGCATTTGTGTCCATTTACCAAACTTGTACATCTTTCCTCGATATTAACGACATAGTTTCCACTTATTGAACAGTTTACGAGCTTGGAAACTGTACAGCCTCGTGTTATTATTGCTATAGACAACCTCCTAGTGCTTCGCAGCTCAAACTGCGAAGCACTAGGTTGCATTTAATAAATGCAAACTAAGCCGCCATAATTGAGGAAATATGTACGGGTTTCGTAAGTGGAGACTTGAGTGTTTGATGAATGCAGGGGTGTGGAGGGTGTGTGGTGCAGGGGTGCGGCAAGGTAGGCAGGGAGGGTGGAGTCTGGGCGTGGGCTTACTGCAACCAGGAAGAACCTGCCTTATTTGGGTAAGAGGAGCCCACACTCGCCCATTGCCCCCACGTCTCGGGACACGCGCGCGCACACACACTCACTTGTTTACCTCAGGAGTGGGTGGAGGCGAGGCAGCCTACACCTGCCTCAGGAGTGGGTGAAGGCGAGGCAGCCTACACCTGCCTCAGGAGTGGGTGGAGGCGAGGCAGCCTACACCTGCCTCAGGAGTGGGTGGAGGCGAGGCAGCCTACACCTGCCTCAGGAGTGGGTGGAGGCGAGGCAGCCTACACCTGCCTCAGGAGTGGGTGGAGGCTAGGCAGCCTACACCTGCCTCGCACCGCTCCTACGGGCCAAGCTTATTAACAACAACAGTAATTATTAATAACGAGCTTACTAACAACAATAACATCCTAGGGTTGTGAAGTTCCCCAACTCTTAAAGTGATAAATAAATGTTATCAAAGCCGCCATGATTAAGGAAAGATGTACAGGCTTCTCAAGTGGTTGCATCAATGCTTGCCCTGTTCCGTAAGGTCACTGATGTATATAACAAGGAACATTACGAGCCGTGGAGCGTCTTGGGCAAGGTAACGCCCCACTTATTATACAAAGGTCGTTTCTCACGCCTTTACCCGTCAATTATAAGATTTATCTGGATGAGGTGGGCGCGCGGGGCTCGTGTAGAGGCGGAGTGGGGCATCCAACACCCTGGAAGGGAAGCTCTCAAGGATACAACACCATGTTTGTGGGACCGAGGCGGCATTGTTCACCCATGACAACTACACCCCAACCCTTCCCCCCCCCCCCGAGAGCCAGCTGTGGAGGGGGGACCTTCAGTAGTGGAGGGACACCTGACTCACACTCACAGGTGGACATAGTCCAGTGCTTCACGCACTCTTAATGTTTGTATAACGGTTTGAAGATATCAAATATTGTTCTTGTCTTCTAACATGAGGCTACACGCACACGGACAAACGCACGGACTCTTGCACACTGACACTCCCCCCTCCCCCCACACACACACGGCAGATAACGTACAATGCTGTACTGTAAACACGGACATCTTATAAACATATGTAAGGCTGGTAATATATGTATAAAATAAGGACGTGTCTGCGTTCGTCTACCCAACTAATGGGTGGTCGGGGACCATCATACAGAGGGGGGGGGGTTTGGGTCGGCCTTATTAACAGAGATCGGCTCCCATTGCAACCCCCCCTCCCCCCCCCCACGACCCCTCATGAAATCTAAATCTGAGTGTGTTTCTGGGAGGCTCTGAATTAACACACATCAGTCAATCAACTGATGTGTGTTAATGGGAGGCTCTGACCGTTGTCCAGAGTGTTTCTGGAGGCTCTAAACGTTTAATTTAGAATTTTCGGGTCGACCTGGGGACCAAGGGTTCCCATCTAGTTATTCTTCAGGGGACTTTTAGGAAACTTCAAATGACAAGCCCATATCAGTCGTACGCACTTAGTTGTAATCACTTAGTTGTGCTTGTGGGGGTTGAGCTTTGGCTCTTTGGTCCCGCCACTCAACCGTCAATCAACTGATGTATAGGTTCCTGAGCCTACTGGGCTCTATCATACCTACATTTGAAACTGTGTATGGAGTCAGCTTCCACCACATCACTTCCTAATGCATTCCATTTGTCATCTACTCTGACACTGAAAAAGTTCTTTCTAATGTCTCAGTGGCTCATTTGGGTACCAAGTTTCCACCTGTGTCCCCTTGTTCGTGTTCCGAACTATGAGAGAACTATCATTCGTGTATGATACATCGTGACAGGTGGTAGGTATACCTTGTAAGGTTACGGATTGCTTAATAATGAGACTAATGGGATATCAAGGACGTGTTCTGTGTCAATATTGTCACACACGTTCTCGTACAACAGTCTTGACCAACACCTGTTTGAGCTGTGTTAATTAATACACGTTTAGTGTCCTCGCCGCCACCAGGAGATCTCTACAACATAAGGAAGAAGTAACTACTGGAATCCAAGACTTTGGAGTGGATATAATTCCATTACTAACCCCAGAGGCACACACAGAGAGGGTGACATGGGCGGCATACGGGACTCTGGCTAACATCAGAACGTCGTTTACAAACCTAAAGCAGAAATTTCAAGACAACCTCCACAGTTTATATTAGACCAAGACGGGAATATGCTGCACCGGAATGCATCTGGTGAAGCAGTAAAGCCAGAATCGGAAAGTAGAGATTTGCAAGAAGATTAGTGCCAGAGATAGGAATGTTAAGCTATGGGAATAGTTTAAGGGAACTGGACCTCACAACCGTGCAGAAGAGAAGAAATAGAGGGAATATGATCACAACGTCAAGATACAGAGGAGAATAGACAAGACAGGCAAGGACAGCCTTTTTAAATTGAACAAAAGTAGGACAAGAGGGCACAGTTGGACGCTGGAAACCCAAATAAGTGTAGGAAGTGTAAAGAAATATTGGTACCCAGTACGGGAGGTCAACAAGTGGAATGCACTGAAAGAAGTTGTGGAAGCCACCTCCATCCATAACCTATCCAAGATTAGACAAAGAATTCGAACGTCAGAATAGTTCAATTATACCGCAGCAGGTACAATAAGGGCAGCAGGTGGGGCATAAAGTGCTTTATCTCACTCCCAGTAGTCAGTGGTAGGTAATTCGACCGGGCCGCGGGGACGCTAAGCCCCGAAATCATGACAAGGTATGGCCGCCGTCCTCACCAGCTGCACCACCACCTGGCTCGCCCTTACACCGATCAATCTGCGTTTCTTAATTTCCTAGTTATACAATTTTGTGGCAGCTCCTTGACCTAGAGCCCCATCCTGGAGAACGCCAGCAAGTTGAAGGCTGCCTGGCTCGTCTCGACGCCTCCCGCCACTTTCACTGTCCCTCTGCTTCACCCGTCCTCGGACCAAGTCCATTCTATCCAGCGGTCGACCCCAAAGTTGCATTCATAAATTTTAACATGCTATTCATTCAAAACAGGAATTTTCTCAAATATAAATTAATATCATTGTATATTACCATATTGTACATATTTACGCACTGGTTACGTTAGGTGTTTAGGTTCTGTTGGCGATTATTTGTATTTTGTAGTAAGTGGGTGAAGCATTTGCTGCAACCCATCCTCGACTCAAGTCCATTACATTCAGCGGTCAACCCCACAGACGCATTCATAAATTTTAACATGCTGTTCATTCAAAACGGGAATTTTCTCAAGTATAAATTAATATTATAATATATTAGCATAGTGTATAAATAGGCATAGGTTAGGTTAGGTCAGGTGTTTAGGTTCTGTTGGCGATTATTTGTATTTGTAGTACGTGGGTGAAGCATTTATAGCGTTGTGGTTCGAACAAAATTCGTCAGTGAAGCACTTGTTCCGGATATGTTCGAACGTCAGCAGTTGTGAGTCGTGTGTAAACCGCTTTTCATTCATAAACAGGGGGTTTGGCGGGTGCATGGAATCACTTTTGGATCTTTGTTTGGAGGACGGGCTGTTTACAGCGTTGTGGTTCGAACAAAATTCGTCAGTGACGAACGTCATCAGTTGTGAGTCGTGTGTAAACCGTTTTTCATTCATAAACAGGGGGTTTGGCGGGTGGATGGAATGGACTTTGGGTCTTTGTTTAGAGGACGGGCTGCTCTGCTACACAGCCGCCTCACTGTGATACACCCTCTGTCCCGGTGGTACACAGCCGCCCCGCTGTGGTACACCATCTGTCCCGCTGGTACACAGCCGCCCCGCTGTGGTACACTATCATCAACTTAAAGTCTCCCTCATCTAGAAAGCTATCCACTTCTAGCCAGCCGACTGCCTCGTGAAGTCATGATTCGTGCAGACATCTGGCAGCGGTAAGTATTTCTTGGTGTGCTTGTGTACCGTGGCATCCCACCAGAAGTATCCTTCGTCCAATGTTCACCTCTTCTGGTTATAGGTCTTGCGGACCAGGATTCCGAAACGTCTTACAAAACCCGTTCAATTTTCCTCAATCACGGCGGCTTTACTTACACTTATTAAACATCGAACAAACTTCGTAGCATAAAGAGGTTGTTTATAATAATAATAACCTGGGGTTGTGAAGTTTGTAAGCTTGTAAACTGTCTTAAGAAGTATAAGTATAGCCACCATGATTGCTGAAAGCTCCACACTATATGAATCCTGGTCCTGTTCACTGCCAAACCAGTTCAGTCACTAATAAATTAGACGACACCTTAATTGGCGATAAA
Organism: Procambarus virginalis; assembly: GCA_020271785.1. NCBI lineage: Eukaryota > Metazoa > Arthropoda > Malacostraca > Decapoda > Cambaridae > Procambarus > Procambarus virginalis. The sequence goes on along the minus strand of WNGS01158745.1, from coordinate 2,462,414 downwards.
ACCCTTTGTGTGATTGCAGACAGTCCCCCCCGCCCAGGGGGGGACAAGACAAGACCCCCCCCCCCCAAAAAAAAGGGAGCACAATACAGCTAATAACCCTCACGGCTCCTGTCTTCAAATGATAATTTCATAAATATAAAATTATTGGTTTAGCTTATTAAGACTTGAGCTAATGGTTATTTTAGGGGCTCACTTCCAGAGTCCATATGTGACGCTGACACTCACGGGGGTGTATGGAGGTCCTCTACCCCCCCACACGATGGGTAGGGGGGGGGGTGCAAAATAAATTAACAAAATTAAGCATTTAGTGAGTTCATTCATGGTGGTGTAGTGTGAGGGGTTGCCCCCTCCCCCCTGGTCTTACCCGGTCACACAACACTTTCTAAGTGCCGTGTTGGGCAGCAGATAATAGCTGGTTTATAGGTTCTGTCTTCATTTGCATTTACGGTCGGGGATGGGGGGGGGATGGCATACAACTGCTGCCACGGGCACGGGTAGTGACAGGAGAGTGACCAGACACCTGTTAGACCTGTGACCGGCACCTAGTGCCACAACACCTGCACAGTGTCAATACTGCACAATGTCACAACAGCTGCTTGGTGACAGCTTGTGGCAGCGAGTGCGTGTCACAACACCGGGACTCCGTGACCATGGTGGGAGACCATTTATATCCAGCCGCCAAACCCCGCGTGTTTATGAATGACGAACCACTTTACACAAGACTTGCAGCTGATGACCTTCCAACAGGTCTTCAACAATGCCTTCCTCATTATTTCTGTTCAACCCGCAGCTCTGTAAATGCTTCACCCATATACAGTAGTACAAATTATCGCCCAACACAACCTCAACCTCCCAACCGAACAATATATATTACTGCACAATACATATTTATATATATTTGAGAAAATTCCGTTTTTGAATGAACAGCAATTTTAAATTGCTTCTTTGGGGTCGGTCGCTGGATGGACGAGCACAGCCGCTTGCCAACATAAGAGGCAACATTAGGTTAAAGCTGTGTAGCAGGAATATATGCACCGAGAGGTGTACTCTCTCTGTGTACATACACATTTTATTTTAGTCCTGTATAGGACTAAAGTAAACTTGCTGGTTGGTCAATAGGCTGTTCTGGTAGGCTTAACAATCCTCCAGAGGCTGGTAGGCCTACAACCCGTCCTCCTAAGGTTTCCCAACATAAAACAAACTGTCGTACTAAAGTGCCCTTATCCTAACCTAACCCAGGAGGACAGGTTGCCTCAGCCCAACACCGAACCAAAACTGAGAATCAGGAAACCTCACACAATGCAGACATTGCAAAACAAGCGAAATATTGCGGTGACCTCAACTCTCTCCCCGCGATGCCCTTTTTAACGAACTCGATTCAGATTTATGACTGGAGATTGCAACAAACACTAAAACAAGTTTGGGCGGGAACACGGGGTGAGGGAGGCGGCGGACGTGGCAGCGACGCTGGTGGAGGATGTGATCCCAGGGGCGAGTGACTACGGGGCTGGATTGGCGTATCACTGCCCACTCAATCTTTGCTAGAAACATCAATGCGAGAAACACAACTAAAGATGGAGTGGCGTGTAATGGCTCAGTGGGGCAAGAGGCAGTACAACAAGACCTCGGCAGACAGACCACCATATGGATACTTGACATTATTAATGAATTACTCTCACAAAGAGTCAATATTTGCATTTATTTTCTTTTAAAACATGAGCCAATTATTATGAAATGAAGAGCCAATTATTATGAAATGAAGAGCCAATTATTAATAAATATGTCGAGGGCGACGACGGTAGCAAGCTACACCTCCCGCCGTCGACCAATCACAGGAGGTGTCATACTGGTCAAGTGTTCAATTGCCTTATTTGTAGGCAACACTTGAGTTACCCCCTCGCCTGGCGCTGCCACCCCTCTCTCCCCTGGCGCTGCCACCCCTCTCTCAGCCCCTTCTCTTGCCCCTGGCTCAGCCCCCTCTCTCGCCCCTGGCTCAGGGACAGACCCGGGTCATGTTCTAGGACCAAGTCCGTTGCTAATATTAGTGAAGGAGTGACCCGGATCATGACAAAGGTAATATATGTTTACGGTGGTGAGCCGCGGTGATGACACACTGCAGCCTCCGGGCCGGGGAGGGGGCAGGCGTGGGATGCTACCTCTCAGGAGAACACTCGGCAACTGCTTCACTCTTCAGCTCCTTAACCTTACATTAACCTGCGCATTTAGTGGTTAATGTCACTTGTTGGGGTCTATATTATCTCAAGAACGATCCAACAATGTTTCATATCAGTATTGGAGTGATTCGATGGTGCCAAATCGTCCTAACCTGACCAGGAATCAAACCCATGTTTATTTACTTGCGGGGGAAGTGTGCAGTCCACAATGCCACGGGTTCTGATGTAGGCTCTGGCTGGTACGTCAAGCAAAGAGCACTCAACACCACAAAGACCAGGGAGAACACACTAGTACCAGTGTTATACACCACCTCTTCATTTCACACTCCCTTAACAAAAAAAAAAAAATGCCACTGTTTTGCACATGGTGCGAAAGTAAGCACTTCACCTGACCTTCTTGAGATCATTTCGGAGCTTGGCGTCCCCCCGGTCCGGTCCTCGACCAGGCCTTTTTTTTTTTTTTTTTTTTACAACCCCCCAGGAAGCAGCCCGTAGCAGCTGTCTAACTCCCAGGAACATATTTACTGCTAGGTAACAGGAGCATCAGGGTGAAAGAAACATTTTGCCCATTTGTCTCTGCCTCCACCGAAGGTTGAACCCGGAACCTCAGGACTACAAATCCTAAGCGCTGTCCACTCAGCTGTGAGGCGCCCCGACCTAACGTAAACGATGCCTAGAAAACGTCAACATTACAATGGTGAGTTGTTTGTAATACGTGATATTTTTAGCGGGTTTCCGTAAAGAGGAGGTATAAGAGGGGGCGGGCTGCGGTGTACTCTTACGGGCTATTCATGCCCGTGCCACCTCCTGGTTGGCTTAATGTTAATAAATCAATGGGTGTACTCACCAATGGAAGACCTGAGGGCGATGGAGGCTGGGCCCGGGCTGGAGAACTCGGCAGCGATGGGTCCGCGCCTCTTGGTCGGCGTCCAGGTTCCGTTGGTCTGACCTCCCATCTGAAACACAACACTCGGGTTACCTCAACCTCCGCTGCTCGTACTCCCTCACCATTTCATCGCGCATTTATACAACCATTTGCGAAACCTGTACATCTTCCCTCATCATGGTGGCTGGGTTTACATTTACTAAATAATGTAAAGTTTATTAGGGTTATTAATAAAACAGTTTGAGCTCCGTAGCACTACGAGGTTGTTTATAATAACAATCTTAGGTTAACAAATCAACCAGGAGCCTTGGTGAGGGCTGGACCTCTGGCGCTGGCAGTTCCCAGGCGCGCTCTGGTCGACTGCACCACCACATGGTAAAAGAATTGCAACCTGGAATACTACTGCACCTACAAGGATCATAATCAACAAGGATCAAGAATTGGGTGGTTATAAATAGGAGCTGCCTCGTATGGGCCAATAGGCCTTCTGCAGTTACCTTTGTTCTTATGTTCTTATAAGGCTCCCCCTGAAGCCTAACAGGAGTTTCACACAATTCCCCCATCCCCCCCCCATGCACTCGGGCTCTGTCAACCAGTAATTCTACCTCTGACGCCCCTCCTTCAATACACAAATATCACGTTACTGTGATTTGTCTGTATATTGAATCTTTGATTGCTATTAGCATCCACAATACTGCCCACCCTGCACCTCCCCATGGGAGACGCAGGCTGGGCATGGGGAAGGTGTGAGCTGGGGAATGTGAGGGCTACACACAAATCACAATAGCGTGATGCATCAATGAACAAATCCACAAGGGCCGTGACGAGGATTCGAACCTACGATGATCTCGGACGTAGGTTCGAATCCCTGTCACGGCCCTTGTGGATTTGTTCAATGTGTGGGTGCTCTGACGAGGCAGGGTTGGCGGGAGAGTCCTGGCGTGATCAGCTGGCCATACTAAACTTTACACACACGTAAACTCCCGTCAATAAAGAAAGCCCTCTACACACCAGGTAGATCTCTGGGAAGCAGTAGACCCGTCGGTCAAGTAAACCTTAAACCAACTCAAATGAACCTCTGTTCAACTAAGATAAATACAACCAATACCCATTTATTTATGTCAATCTTTGTAAACAAATGTAATCCAATCAAACAACTGTAAGTGAACTATGGTAAAAAATAAAGCACCTCTGTAAACCATGTAAACTTAGATGTCCAGTGAGAGACTTGTGACACACACACGGGTTTAACAGTATATATTTCACGAGGTTATTTTTGTTTAAACAATACGAAACAATATGTTTCATCATTTATTGAAAGTGGCGTTGAAGTGGTTTTGTGGGGAGGGGGGGGGGGTGTAGCGTATGATTTTGTGGTGGTGGCGGCCCAGAACCCTGTCCTGTCCTGTCCGTTCTCAACCCTCCTATCCCTTCAAAGGCTCCTTGGCCTCCTATCCCTTCAAAGGCTCCTTGGCCTCCTATCCCTTCAGAGCGGATATATATTCATATGGATTAACGCTTTCTTCTCTATTACAGCCCCGCTCCTGTACCAGGTAAGTCCACTACGGGCTCACCATAGCCCGTGCTATTTGGAACTTTTTGTTCTCAGTAGCCGAGTCTATAACAACAACAACGCTTTCTTCTCATAATTACCTTAAGTAATTACGATATCATGGTCCGTGTACGGGATAACACGTAGGGCGGTGACGGGGTGGTGAAGTGAAGAGGGTCTTAGGGGTGACAATGTATGGTAGTGAGACGGGCTCGTTCCTAGCCGGCACAATATCTAGAAGTGGAGTTGGTTCCACGTTGAATCGACGTTGAATTTGCGTTGCACTTTGATATCGTGCTCACCGAGTCATTGGTCTGTGACCGTGACGGGGGTCGTACAGTGAGGGTCGTGGGATGACAATGTGATCATGTGGTGACGAGAATGACGTTTAGCAACGAGGTCATCGTAAGGTAACGAATCACGAATTGTGGAGGATGGGGAGGGAGGGGGGAAGAGGTCATCGTCTGGTGAGGCAATCGTCGTGGTCACAATGTCGCTGGATGACGGGGTCATTGTGGTGTAACTAGGTCGTGGTGGGAGGGTCCCAAAGGGTCACTACTCCCCCCATCGATCCCAGTAGCCATGACGGCCGCCATTGATCCCAGGAGTACGGGCTGGCAGCCTTCCTGGGCCGCGCGGGACCCACTGAAGACGCTTCCCGCCACTCTTCTTTCCGTCTGTTTTGGTTCCCTCATTTATCATATGTTTGTAATAGTTACCATGTGTATCATTGTTTCGTTTGTATGAGTTTACTGAGTATTATCATCGAGGTCAAGTGAAGGTAGTTTGCTTGGACAGATAATGTAGACGCTCACAAAGTTTTATAAATTCATGAAGGAAATTCTGAAGAGATGTGAATACAATGAAATTCAGAACGTACGGAGTTACCACACACACACACACACACACACACACACACACACACACACACACACACACACACACACACACACACACACACACCTCTGTGTGTCAGAGTGGTTGACAAATGGAATGCATTAGGAAGCGATGTGGTGGAGGCTGACTCCATACACAGTTTCAAATGTAGATATGATAGAGCCCATTAGGCTCAGGAAACTGTACACCTGTTGATTGACGGTTGAGAGGCGGGACCAAAGAGCCAGAGCTCAACCCCCGCAAGCACAACTAGGTGAGTACAACTAGGTGAGTACACACACACACACACACACACACACACATTCCCGCACCCGGCAGAAACAAATGGGCAAAGTTTCTTTCACCCTGAATGCCCCTGTTACCTAGCAGTAAATAGGTACCTGGGAGTTAGTCAGCTGTCACGGGCTGCTTCTTGGGGTGTGTGTGTGTGTGTGTGTGTGTGTGGTCAAAACGCTGATGTAATTTACACAGATTTCGCAAAAGCTTTTGATAAATGTGACCATGGTGTTATTGCACATAAAATGCGCTCAAAAGGAATTACCGGAAAAATAGGCAGATGGATCTACAATTTCCTGACCAACAGAACCCAATGTGTAATAGTCAACAAAATAAAATCCAACCAACCAACCGTTAAGAGCTCAGTCCCCCAGGGTACTGTGCTTGCTCCAGTACTTTTTCTCATCCTCATATCCGACATAGACAAGAACACAACCTATAGCACTGTATCATCCTTTGCAGATGACACCAGGATCTTCATGAGAGTAGGCAACATAGAGGACACGGCAAACCTCCAGTCAGATGTAGATCAGGTCTTTCTATGGGCTACAGAAAATAATATGGTGTTTAACGAAGATAAGTTCCAGCTCATGCGCTATGGAAAAAATGAAAATATAAAAACGGAAACCACGTACAAAACTCAGGCAAATCATAACATAGCACGAAAAGGCAATGTAAAGGATTGGGTGTACTCATGTCGGAAGACCTTACCTTTAAAGAACACAATAAAGTGGCCGTCACAACTGCACGAAAAATGACGGGTTGGATAACAAGAACTTTTCACACTAGAGATGCTATACCGATGATGATACTTTTCAAAACGCTGGTGCTCTCTAGAGTGGAGTACTGCTGCACAATGACAGCCCCTTTCAAAGCTGGAGAAATTGCTGACCTGGAGAGCGTGCAGAGATCCTTTACTGCTAGAATCCACTCGGTAAAACATCTAAACTATTGGGACCGACTAAAGAGCCTAAATCTGTACTCCCTTGAGCGCAGGCGGGAGAGATACATAATAATTTACGCATGGAAAATATTAGAGGGGCTGGTCCCAAACCTGCACACAGAAATAACATCACATGCGACCAGAAGACATGGCAGGATGTGCAGAATACCCCCGTTGAAAAACAGAGGTGCAACTGGTACTCTGAGAGAGAACTCCATCAACATCAGGGGTCCGAGACTGTTCAACACGCTCCCGCTACACATAAGGGACATAACTGGCAAACCCCTCACAGTGTTCAAGAGAGAACTGGATAAGCACCTCCAAAGGATACCTGATCAACCAGGCTGTGACTCGTACGTCAGGCTGCGAGCAGCCGCGTCCAACAGCCTGGTTGATCAGTCCAGCAACCAGGAGGCCTGGTCGATGACCGGGCCGCGGGGACGCTAAGCCCCGGAAGCACCTCAAGGTATACTCAAGGTAAGGTGTGCAGGGGAAAAAAAAGTAGTTAGTAAACAGTTGATTGACAGTTGAGAGGCGGGCCGAAAGAGCAAAGCTCAACCTCCGCAAAACACAACTAGGTGAATACACACACACACACACACACACACACACACACACACACACACACACACACACACACACACACACACGCACGCACGCACGCACGCACGCGTGTCTCCTAGTATTGGCAGGAGAGGGAGTCACCATTACCACCCAAGATTGCCACACAAGGGGCTCATCTTCCCTTGCCAAACATGGTCTATTGTACCTGACGTGAGGTCTCGTCCCGACACCCAACCCTCACGTCTGTAAATACAGCAAGTGACGACTCTTGGGTCCGTCCTGGACCATCAAGTCCTGTAAGGCTCAGGCGAGTCAGAGAAGGTCCAGGTGAGAGGGGAGAGAGGCGAGAAGGTCACACTAGAGGAACACGCTACCAGTGGGGTGAAGTATGGGGGAATAGGCACAAGGGACGGGAACTGGCAGGAGAAAGCGCCAAGCCATTACGACTATGTAGCCAGGGTAGACGCTCCAGTTAAGTCTTTAATTCGGTAATGCTGTATGGCGAAACGTGAATGTCAAATTATTATTCCAGGGTGGAGACAGCCGGGGTACAGAAGGCCACGGTACTTCGGGGTACAGAAGGCCACGGTACTTCGGGGTACAGGAGGCCACGGTACTTCGGGGTACAGGAGGCCACGGTACTTCGGGGTACAGGAGGCCACGGTACTTCGGGGTACAGGAGGCCACGGTACTTCGGGGTACAGGAGGCCACGGTACTTCGGGGTACAGGAGGCCACGGTACTTCGGGGTACAGGAGGCCACGGTACTTCGGGGTACAGGAGGCCACGGTACTTCGGGGTACAGGAGGCCACGGTACTTCGGGGTACAGGAGGCCACGGTACTTCGGGGTACAGGAGGCCACGGTACTTCGGGGTACAGGAGGCCACGGTACTTCGGGGTACAGGAGGCCACGGTACTTCGGGGTACAGGAGGCCACGGTACTTCGGGGTACAGGAGGCCACGGTACTTCGGGGTACAGGAGGCCACGGTACTTCGGGGTACAGGAGGCCACGGTACTTCGGGGTACAGGAGGCCACGGTACTTCGGGGTACAGGAGGCCACGGTACTTCGGGGTACAGGAGGCCACGGTACTTCGGGGTACAGGAGGCCACGGTACTTCGGGGTACAGGAGGCCACGGTACTTCGGGGTACAGGAGGCCACGGTACTTCGGGGTACAGGAGGCCACGGTACTTCGGGGTACAGGAGGCCACGGTACTTCGGGGTACAGGAGGCCACGGTACTTCGGGGTACAGGAGGCCACGGTACTTCGGGGTACAGGAGGCCACGGTACTTCGGGGTACAGGAGGCCACGGTACTTCGGGGTACAGGAGGCCACGGTACTTCGGGGTACAGGAGGCCACGGTACTTCGGAGTACAGGAGGCCACGGTACTTCGGGGTACAGAAGGCCACGGTACTTCGGGGTACAGGAGGCCACGGTACTTCGGGGTACACGGTACAGAGGCCGCCACCATAAAAAAAATCCCAAAGAGTGTTATCACCTTGTGTTAAAAAAACCTGTAGAATTCAAAGTGGCCAGCGCCGAGGGCTGAGTATAACATAATTGGACGGGTGAAAAAATACGATGCGCCTACGGGAAGAGCCCTGGGATATGGTGGTCAGGTGAGGTGCGGCAGGCGAGGTGAATGCAACCAGACGTGGTAGAGGGAGCCTTGACGAGACGCTGGCTTTCTGGCCCCGCCAAGGCCACTAGGTATGGTGGCCCTCAACAGGCACGCCATCTGTGCAAAATATAAATAACAGTACTGTTTACGTGTAGAGACGAGCACTGCACCGTCTGTACACCAGTGTAAACACGTGCCTTTACCAGGAGGGCTAGCCACATGCACACACCTGCCAGCCATACGGCCGCCCTCCACCAGGAAGACTGACCCATGCACACACGGGCAAAGTTAAACTAGCACTCAAGGGAACACTGCCTGCATGGGGCAAGAAGCCAGCAAGACGGTGGAGACAAATGTCACTTATACATCAGTAAAGCGCTGATAAATTGCGGAGAAAGAACCACCCGTGTGTGTACTCCCGAGGGGTTGAACTTCAACGCCTGGACTCGCCTCTTAAGTCAGTGCTTTGTCGCTACTGGCGTGAGAAATGGCGCACCTTTCCTAGCCAGCGGACCAGCTGTTGTTGTTATAGATTCAGCTACTCGGAACAAGTTCCAAGTAGCACGGGCTATGTTGAGCCCGTAGCGGACTTACCTGGCGCAGGAGCAGTGCTGTCCGGACCAGCTGTCCTTACTGCAGCATAAATGCATGCTGTCTCACGGCGGCAATTATCTGGAAGAGGTGTATCAAGGTCGGGGAGGGGCCTCCTGGCCTTACCTGGCAGTATGATAGTTACCTGCGGGGGTCTCCGCCCCACCCACACCTACCTTTTTCCCCCAAACACCTCTCAAGGATTTCATTTACCCTTACATGTGGGGGTTATATGCTGGCCAAACTTTTTATAACCGCTGGTTCAGCTTGGCCTCAAGCTTATAAAATTATGACTTCCTGAAGGACAAAAAAATATAGCACATTGTTATATTTTTCACAGGTTTCGGCGATTTTATATTACAATTTTGCACTCAACATTATTACTCTTGTAAAACTTATGAATTGGCTTTAACATTTTGACTCGTGGCCTTCAGGCTGAGAGAGAGAGAAGTTAGTGGGCAGATTTCCGTGTTGGAATTAGATCGTTGAGGCGTGATGAGCCTTAAGCAATATCGATGCTCATATGTCTTTGATTTCTGAGACACCCTGAACCTAATGTGTGTGATAATGATGCCTCCCCGGACCACCAACCTCCTCCACTCTGCTCCATCACCCAGGAAAACTAAAAATGGCCTCCATGATTATATATCACCAGCTGACCATACCGTTCAAGAGAATAATGTTATGTGGCTACTTTATTCAGTGCGAGCCTCGGGGCGGTCACTGCCACCTATCGTAGAGCTCGAGAAGCTCTTGAATCTGTACACCTGTAGATTGACAGTTGAGAGACGGGACCAAAGAGCCGAAGCTCAACCCCCGCAAGCACAACTAGGCGAGTACCCGTCGTGGCCGGGGCGGCATGCTGGCCCCAGCCGTCCACCTGCTGATGCATATCCTGCAACAGGATCAGTCGGCTTCAGCAATATTGCACGCAAGTCACTCAGTATCCAGGTAGTACTTGTTATATGCTGTCGTGAACGGCCGTTTGCGGCACATTCCACCTGAGATCTGTTGCCAGAGGCCTGTTGATCCCCCGAGCGTCTCTGTGTGCACATGCGTGTGTGTGCGTGTGCGCGCGCACATGCGTGTGTGATAATGGTAATTCGCTTAAGTATTAGGTGAAGGCCTGGTATTGAGTGGTGTACGAGGGAGCAGCCCTGGACATTGGCCTCCTCCGCGCCCCATGAACCTGTCTTAGTTGCTGAGGTGGACAGGGGGGCTGACAGACGGGCACGGGGGGGGGGGCACAGCAGAGGGGCCGCAGTAGACGGGCACGGAGGCAGCAGAGAAAGACGACACGTGAAGGTCACCTGGCGCAGGTAATCAATGTTCCACCACACGTTATGCTCCAGCAGGCGGAGGCCTCGCCTCCCACTCCTGACGAAGATCAACGGTCTAGAACTATCTGAAACTACGCCCCCCCCCCGGCGGCTGCTGCCACTCCCACAGTAATCAACTCGGCCAGAAGACCCGCTCATGGGGCCAGTTCTCCCACATGCTGGCCAGGGGCGTGACCTCCGGCTGGAGCCTGGCAGTGTGGAGGCTCTCGCCTGCAGGCACCACTGCCCTTGACCACCGAGCCTCACACGGCAAGGACTCGTTGTCTCATGTTTCAACATCTCGTATTTTCTGGTATCATATGCAAAGTATTTTATACATGTATGACATGTATGACGAGGTTCGATCCTCGTCACGCCTTGTGGATTTGTTTACACATTTAAAGTTCCATGTAGACCAAGACTGAGCATGTTGAGAAGGTGTCAAGGTGGGTGAAGACGCCCCCCCCCCCGTCACCCGGTCCCCAGGAAAATCCGGGAATAAGATATCAATCCAGCGTTGAGCAGACGTTCATTTAACGTTACTGGAGGATATTTTGTCTGCAAGCAACCAGTCCCCGGGGGGGAGGGGGGAGGGGGAACCCAGCGTCGTGCAAAACATGCTCAAGTGACATTGAATCAACGTTACCGTCGTTGAAGGAACTACTACTCCAGAAACATTTGTCCACTGGGATATGACGTCTAATACCCTAACCGGATCCGGTACCTGATCCAATTCCTCTCGCGCCCAGGAGTTAGTCGACTACCTTAGTGTAAACTCTAAGAGGCTACTTCCTCGAGAGGACGGTCCTTCCTGACACTGTGGGTTAAGACGTCACTTGGTCAGACGGGAGGGGTGTGTCCTGGTTTGTCCCTCTCTCCCTGCTTTTCCTCCTTGCCTCTGCTGCACCTGGCTCTCTCCTCCTTCGTCTGTCCCTCTGCAGGAATACCTTGTTTGTATCCCTCCACATGTTGGAGACGACTCTTCTTTTCTCGAATATCTCTTTGATGGGTTTCGTTTGCAAACACCCACCTTTATAAGTCGGTTTCTGTCCCTGATGTACCAGCCCAACCTGAAACCTTCTCAATGTTGTGTGTAGCCTCTTCCATCTGTAAACCCCTTCAGTAAGCCCATGTACTGCCTCTCTATCCTTGCCATTCCAGTCTTGCCTGTTGGATCCTTTATGTTCTTTGATGCCTACAAACTACCAATGATCTCTTTCTCTCCAGCAGTTGAAGTGGTGCACCTTGCTGCTTCCTGTGAGGTAGAAGCTTGCATGGCTACCTCCCTCACTGTGGCGATTGCTTCTGAGCTCTTTTTAAATATGTCCGCAAATGCGTCAGGTAATGAGGCATTTCCTTCCAATGAGACAATTCCATCTTCCCCTTGCATGATTATCTAATGCTCGGTCCTTCTTAATTCTTCCTCTGTGAGAGATTAGAATCTCACTCCCTTGCTGATGTCCAGCTCACTTTGCAGGTTGTTAATTGTAATCCTCACTTGTCATTCATCTCCCTCCTAAATTCCTCCAGTGCTTGGTGTAGCAATTCTTGCGTTTGTTCCCCTTGGCTGCTTTCCATAACCCTGCTTCGGCCTCCTGCCATTTTGCCCCTTGTCAAGAAGAGGTAGCAGGGACGGAGAGAGATCAAGAGAGCAAAAGAGCAGGAGAGACCCAGAGAGAGCGAACAAGAAAGAGAGAGAAGCAAGGAGGAGCAGAGAGCAAAAGAGGGAAGGAGAACAGGAGGAGACCCAGAGAGAGCAAACAAGAGGAGAGAGAGCTAAGAGGAGAGAGAGCAAGCGGAGAAGAGGTCAAGGTAAGAGAGAGAGAGAGAGATGATGGAGAGAGAGAGGAGAGAGAGGAGAGAGGAGAAGAGAGAGCGTGTTTCCTTGGGATGGGGTGGAGAGTGAGGTAGGTCAGCTTGCGGCAGGTAGAGTGAGGGGAGGATATGGGAGGTTTTTTTATCCTTTTTCCACGAAATGTGTTAATCAGGGTGACGCGTGTGTGTGGGGGTGTGTGGTGCGTGTGCGCGTGCGTGCGTGCGTGAGTGTGTCCCCTAGTTCTCGTAAGCGGTAACTTCCACCCAACGAGCCACGCTGAAGATTTTAATGAAATATAATATCCTGAACAAGATTTTGATACTATCTTACCTCACCACTGTACACCTGATAATTGACCAGAAAGGCGGGTACCCACCAGATTGTCTCCCGTTCACACAACTAGATAAGTGATGACATATGGTCGATGATAATGCGTCCGTCGTCGGCTTCCCTAGGTGATTCACTAGGTGTTCTGTCTATCTAACACAAACCTCTGGAGTCAGTCACTGTATTGTTGTGTTGCGGGTCACTAATTTACTGTATCATTGGCACACACAATCACCCCCAACAAACACAATCACCAGTCCCACGGACACGGTGGGTCGACCCAGAGCTTGCCGGTCAGGTCAGGTGGCTCTACGCGGTCCTCCACACTTATTTGCACCGGTGATGCCACTAGTTCCAATGTGATTTCTTTGCACTATCGCTAGCGATAGGACTATGCTATGTAGCACCCGCTAGCTACACACTGCGCGAGGCCAAATACTATGATCTAGCCTTCAATAATCCTTCAATTTCCCGTGAAATTGACGAATTTCCGCGGACCGCGCTCCAATTCGCGTGTCTCCCCCACCGTCGCTACTGCGCTACTAGTAGCTACTGCGCTACTGCCTGTGTGTGTGTGTGCTGTGTGTGGTGTGTGGTGTGTGTGGTGTGGTGTGTGTGTGTGTGTGTGTGTGTGTGTGTGTGTTGTGTGTGTGTGTGTGTGTGTGGTTGTGTGTGGTGTGTGTGTGCTGCCTATTTGGCTGTACCTTTGTGTGGTGATGTTAGTTGACTGTGTGATCCGCTGTTCCGCTATCGGGTTATGTTTGTACGCTGTGTTGGGCAGTTGTGTGTGTTGGTGGTGTGGTGTGTGTGTGTGGTGTGTGTGTTTGTGTGTGTGTGTGTGTGTGGTGTGTGTGTGTTGTGTGTGTGTGTGTGTGTGTGTGTGTGTGTGTGTGTGTGTGTGCTGTGTGTGGTGTGTGTGTGTGGTGTGTGTGTGTGTGTGGTGTGGGAAAAAAATAATAACAGTTGATGACAGTTGAGAAGCTGGCGGAAAGAGGGAGCTCAACCCCCTCAAGCACAACTAGGTCATGCATCACATCAAATGTGAGAACACCGGGGAAGAAAATTATATAATACAGATCGTATGGTTTTCGAACAGCAAAGGTCCTGGTGTTACAGTCCTACTTCTTGGTTTCAATGATAGAGCCAGAGAGATTCTACAGGAATGTTGGTTGGTTGACTGTGTCTATCTGGAACCCTAAAAAGCTTTTGACAGGTCCCCACACAAGCGGAGTTGTTTTAATAGGAAACTGGAACACCTGTCTTGAACTGTGGGTTCGTTTCTCTGCGGTAGAGATTCTGACATGGATGAAAAATTTCCAACTGAACAGACATTGAGCGGTAAATGCAGGAGGCAATGTATCTGACTGATAGATGTTTACTAGCAGTAGTACCCACAGGGGTTCATGTTTCTTTGCACACGGTAATATTCATCGGCTACATAAATGATCTACCATAAATACAGGATTTAGTAACATTTTGTGGTATGATTGCTGAGATCATTCTGGACATATAGATACGGGGACTATGTAATGCCCTGTCAAAGTGGATATCGTCAAATCATGTGTTTGGAGCGTAAAGTGTCAAATGGAATTTCTGTGAATAGTAATCATGTAATGGAAATGGGCATCGCGAGGCAACTCGGGCCACACACACAACTTATAATTAGTGGAAAGGAATTTAAGAACTCTAATTAAGGAACGAGACCTAGGGGTGATTTTGAATAAACTGTCACCAGAGGAGCACTAAAGGTTGGGCAGTTGGTAGTGGTAAGGATTGTGATGTTTTATACCTTGACTTTACCAAAGCTTTTGGGATCAGTGTGTGTTTGTATGTGTGTGTCTAGGGTGCCACATGATGACTGATTAAAAAGAAAAAGATAGAGGCTCATGGTATTGGGGTGCTATATTAAGCTGGATTAGGGCATGTCTATACCAAAGGAAAAGAGAGTAGTATAAATGGGGTTAAGTCAGACTGGGAAAATGTTGTAAGTGGAGTACACTCAAGGCTCTGTCCTGGGCTCTGTGTTTATAATATATATACAGTAATGATTTAGATTCGGGTTTGAGTAGCAACATTTGCAAATTTGCCGATGATAGAAAAATCGGTAGGGAAATTAACACGGAAGACTCACTATCACCTCAATTTGATCTAAATAGGGTTTCGAAATGGTCAAAAGATGGCAGATGCAGTTTATGCTGATAAATGTAAAGTTTTGAGGCTAGTTAATGATAATAGTTACAAGATACGAGCTATATGGTGTTGATATTGCGAAGTCGGATTGCAAAAGGGATATGGGAGTTATGATTAGTAGAATTTAAACCAAAGGATCAATGCATGAATGTTCGTAACAAGGCAAATAGGACACTGGATTTATTAATCGAAGCGTTAGTAACAAACACCTGTGTGGTTCTTCAGCTATATCTTGCTCTGGTTAGGCCCCATTTAGATTATGCAGTTCAGTTTTGGTCGCCATACTATAGAATGGATATAAATTCACTTGAACGTGTCCAGCTAGGTGACAAAGTTAATTCCCCAAAAGTAGAAATCTTTCACATGAAGAAAGATTAACAAAGCTTAATTTCATTCACTGGAAAGGCGAAGAGTTAATGTGACATGATAGAGTTTTACAAGTGGATGAATGGACATTGTACTAAAAATACTTGCATAAGCAGCCCCTCTTAACCATTTTCCAAATATTTCTCTAATTTTTTCTTAAATATAAACTACCCATTTCATATTGAGGTAATTTTTTTTATTGGATTAAAATTAACGTAGAATCAAACAACCGTACCTACCTAACCTAACCTAACCATCTTTATAGGTTAGGTTTGTTAGGTAGCGAAAGTTAGGTAGTTAGGTAGTTAGGTAGTGAAAACAATTAATTCATAAAACTTACTATTAGGCAATTGGCCTTGCAAGTAGGCTGAGAAGTGCGTCTGGCTACTAGTACGACGACATAACAAAAGGGATATTAATAGGGTATTAAAAGTATCACAACGAACGAAACAATGGTAATTTGATAAGTTTAGATTTAGGAAAGACCTGGGGTAAATAATGGTTCAGTAACAGGTTTGTTGATTTGTAGAACCAATTACGGGTAACGGGTGGAGGTGGGGTCCTTGGATTGTTTCAAGCGAGGGTTGGACATGTATATGAGTGGGATTGGGTGGTTATAAATAGCTGCTGCCTCGTATGGGCCAATAGGCCTTCACCAGTTCTTATGTTCTAAAGAACATTGTGTGAGGAACGTAGCGTCGCTTTCCAACT